>JAZGTK010000292.1:0-2500 GCA_036877625.1 Ambastaia sidthimunki
CACCTTCCCCACAGTCACACGTTCCCCTCAGTCACACGTTCCCCTTAGTCTGAGATCACGCAGAAAATCAACATAAACAGCCTCATCCATCACCCACAGCTCCCTGCCACAGCTGCTTGTGTGGAAAATACCTCTCTATAGTCCACAACCCAGTCAAAATAGTGTCAAATAGGTCCAAGCTAATCTTGGGGGAGTTCTCGGCTCGAACATCCCTATCTGTCTTTTGTCTCTATCCCAGACTCTCTTCCTTCACCCCTTCATTTTCATTTTAGTGTGTCTGGCTGACCGGATTAGTTGAGGACCGGTCAATTACTGTGTAACTGCTCAGTCCACTGCTGAGCAAACTGCTCCACTTCAGATGCTGGATTTGAATAAATGGTGCAGAAGCCCTGTGGACATATCTGTGGGTATCCGCACAGAGTTTATGTGCTTGTAGAAAAGCGCTCGTCTCTGGAGTGCCCTGTGAGTCCAAGAATGAAATGAAGAGAGTGTGCGGTGGTGAACTCTGAACACTTCCATGCCTGAAAGCAATAAGAACAAACAGAGTTTAGGACTTCTCGTGAAATTGTGACTTGCTTTGCTGTTTTTATGCTATTTTTTATGCTAATTTTTTATGCTAAGTCTTGACTCTCTGTTTTGTTTCAAAACCTTTTTTTTTTTTGCTTTGTCAAAATGTTGGCATCATTTAAACAACCAGAAAACAACTCTCTCTCTCTCTCTGTCTCTTTCTCTCTCTCTCTTTATTTTAACCTTAAGATACTATATTGCTACATTGTTTAATCAAGATCAAACTGTAGTCTTGCATGTTTTAAATATAATATTTTTTTTTTTGTAGCATATGTTTTAATAAAGTCTCTTTCCCTCTCTCTCTCTCTTTCTCTCTCTCTCTCCCTGCCTCTCTCTCCAGCTACAATCTTTTCTTCAGATCAACGTGACCCAGGTCCATGTAGATGTGTGTGTGGACACTGACTGCCGGGGAGGAGGGGGCTGTACCAGCCACCTGAGTCTGACTGACAAACCAACGGTGGTCGACTCGGGCAGCATGGCTCTGGTGTCAGTAACTGTGGAAGCTACAGCTGTCTGCAGTTGCTCGGCACGTGAACACCTCCACCAGGGTTGCTCCCTCTATCCCAAAAATCCTTGCCACAATGGAGGGGTCTGTGTGGACACACAGAGCGGATACAGGTGAGAGAGTTCAACCTTTACTAGTAGGAGAAAACCAAAATGACAACTAGGGGTGTAATGATATTCAAAACAGAACCAGAAAACCATGATACACCACACACAGTATGTCCTGCAATACTCTCTCTGTGCATGTTCTTGCTTATTTCTGAAGGTAGATCGCTACATAAAGCTGCTGATATTTTTAACGTTTTCTGCACTTTAAGCAAGTTAGGATAAAACGATCAGTTGCATTTAAAATCAATGAAGCGGGCAGTGCTGAGGCAGTGACAGCTTGCTCATAATACAGCAACACTTTTCATAAGAGACTTATATTGGACTCCATGATCACCACCTTATAGTGTATTTGTCATTTGTCACATTTGTGCATACTTTATACATGCTGTATATATGATGTACCTCAGAAGATAAATGATAAACCTCTCTATCAGGATACTCTCTACCATGCCCAAGCAACCATGTAGAGATTGTTTTAGGTATTGCCATGGTAACTACCTACCCATACCCTAGCAACCATTTAGAGCAAACTAGCAACTCCATAATATCATGAATAAGCCATATTTAAATATATCTATCAATGCTAAATCTTGCTAGCATCATGATAAAACATGTTAGAATCATGATGAACCATTAGCATCACGCTAGCACTCACCACTCACATTGTCTTCAGAAAATTAATTTCAGAAATCTAATATTAAAGGTTTTTCCACAATGACTCAAGTCCGCCTCCAAAATTCATCAGTCCCTCATATGAGCTTCCTGACAGGGGAATTCCCCTGTACACTAAAGTTACTGTATTCAAGTATTATTATTTTGAAGTTAAACATGAATCTAATATTCTTTAGCATTGCTGGTGCCCTGCCATAAACCCTGCCCACACAGCAAACCGAACCAAACCATGGCTCCAAAACCGTGATGTGAACTGAGACGTGACACCCAAAATGACAACAGTGAGCAGTAAAGTGCAATAAAGGCTTCCATTACCAGTCCATAATTCTAAGCATATGCAACAACTAACAGAGTGTCTAACAATTTATTAGGTAAAGAATGTCTAACAAACATCACAATACACATGCACTTAGCTGCTTCTTTATTTCTGCTTAATGCTTTATCCCTCTTTGAGAATATAGACACGTATTTTGGGTAATCAAGTGATTATTCCCCAAGATTTAAGCTACCACTTCTAAGCCTAATCTTATCACTTCTGAGCTTTTTCACAAATATGAGGGAGAGATGGTCTTTCTTTCTCAGTGTTTAGTTTTTCCCCCCTGGCGTGGATATTGATTTCCTTTCCTGAATTACAATGCTGAGTGACTGG
>JAZGTK010000292.1:7500-92941 GCA_036877625.1 Ambastaia sidthimunki
TCCTGTCAACGATCGCCAGTGCTGCCTATAGTTTGATAATCATTACTATAAGCACAACCCACCTCATTGCTGTCCTGACCCGTATGTCTCCTGCAGCACTATGTTGTTTTAGTAAACATGGGCCTCGCTTTGATTAGCACACAATGCAATTAGAGCCAGTGTGATTGCGTTATTGAGTGCATTGACCCGCCCGACTATCTTTTGCATCTCTCATACATTAACAGTTTCATCAACCCATGTTGATTCCTTTGGTAATCAGCCAATTAGATCTGCAACTATGAGTGAGAAAGTGGAGGGAGAGAACGAGACTGAAGTAATGGACACATGGAAGAAGGGCAGCAACAGACATGCATTTTTCAAAGGCTATGCTCAAATTTTGTGTTCCTGTAGCTCAACTGGTAGAGCATTGTGTTAGCAACGCAAAGGTTGTGGGTTTGATTCCCAGGAAATGCAAGTACTAATCAAAGGTATACATTGAATACACTGTAAGTCGCTTTGGATAAAAGCATCTGCCAACTAAATACATGTAAATGTCATAAATGTAAATTTTCCAAAGAGGCAGTGAGGTGGGGAATCTGAGGGCACAGCAGTGGCTGGGTGGCATACTAATAGAAAACAATTTGTCATTGATGTTTTTGCCTAGTTGATGAGGTTGGTGGGCTGAATCAACAGGTGGCACTGATCTGCCAGTAAGCAGAATGAGAGAGCTGTTGATTTGTGTTTGAGTCATGCCAATGCGTATGCATATAAAGTATCTTTCATATGGAAATCTGCAGAACATCAAACTACAGTGCAGTTTTGTATGTGCAGTGATTCCCAACCACATATGCTCCAGAGAATACATAAGGAGGTTCCAGGAAGAACTTGTTTTGATTTATTACAAACCTAAAATCATAACTGTTCAAAAAAATGCAAGATTATAGTAAGTTTGTTAAATTTTATACATTATTTGTGGGTGATACGTAAATTCTGCTCATAAGTTTGGCATTTGAAAGATCTCCATGATACAAGTAAAAATAAATCTAGAAAAGGTATGAAACAGCTGCACTATGTGTGTAAGTGGTTGGATAAGGGGTAGGTGTAGGGTTAGGATATAATAATTCTAATTAGCCTAATTAACGAACAAAAGATGGAATCGTGAACAACTTGCGTTAATTTAATAAACATGTCCTTCAGTGTTAAATGCGGATGTGCACGTGCCATTGTAAGCTTTATAATTCAGACACAGCATCACACCAAAATGTCTTATGCTCTTTTGGGACTCAAGTCTAGATGAGTCCTGTACAGTGTGTCCTAAAACTCATATCCTTTTTAATATGAGCTTTTGATTTCCTGTGTGTGCACTATAGATGCCAGTGCCCAGCTCAGTTCGAAGGACCCGAGTGCCAGCAGACAAAACACAGTTTCCATGGCAACGGCTATGCTTGGTTTCCCCCTATAAGGCCATGCTTTGAAAGCCACCTCTCGCTGGAGTTCATCACAGAGGTGGCAGATGGCCTGCTGCTCTACAGTGGACCCATCTCTCAGCTTCAGCCATGGGAGCCTGAGGACTTCATGGCTATAGGTAACCTGCACACACTTCCACCACAGCTGAGCTGAGGTTAAGAGAGGAGAGCGTATCGGGAGCATGCACTGGCGTTAAGGCAGAACGATTTTTTACTGTCTCCATCATCATTTTGTTACATCAGAACCTGAACCGCTGGCATATCTTTTCCCATCTTCCAGCAGGGAAAGAAGTAGAGAGCAGGGAATGAAAAAGAGTAATAATGTGTTTATTTCTGACAGAAAGAGATGAAGATAATCCTTTGTGTCTATCCAGTAGGATTTAGTGTTTCTAATAAAAAAAAGTTGTTTTGCTTTTTGTTGCTGTAACATTTTTCTTTCTCGGGGGCAATCCGCTATCATCTAACAGCCTAAACAGTGAAAAAGATAAAAATACCACATTATTTCTGTTTGTTTGCCTATGCATGTCATACATTTTGTGGAATTACAGTGCCGGCGGTTTGTGTGTGCTGCAGTATTAGCTTATTAGGGGTTAACGAAGGCACTCATTATATCAGTAAAGACTTATTTGTTGTTTGTCTGGGAGGATAATTACAATGGGTTATACACATTTGCAGCTTAAATGAACTCACAGATCTGGCTATGTGCTGAGCATACTCACAGGAGGCCATTCTTCCCTTTATCAGTTTGTGTATGCGTATGTAAATGCCACGAGGCTGAAAGTAAGCACAATCAACACAGGGCTGAAGAGAACAATGAAGAACATATGGAGAAAACGAGAGCAAGATGGATAGCATGAGGAGATGACAGAGAACGAGGGAGTGAGGGGATTTAAGGTGAGAGAGAAGCAGGGGGTGAAAGATGAAGATGAAGTGAAGTATGTGACTGTGGACAAGGTTTTAAGGCAGCACTAGCGACAAAGAGCGGAGAAGCTGTGAAGATCCGTCTGAGTCTGGGTTTCAGGTCATAGTGAGGATAAGAGTGATAGTCTGAGAGAGAGAGAGAGAGAGAGAGAGAGAGAGAGAGAAAGTGGTGAAGTGAGGTTAGGAAGGTCTAGTGAGGACATGCAGCCAACAGAGAGACAGAATCTAGTAGAAGGCAGATAAAAACAGAGAAACATGCACCCTTCCAAAACTTGCTTACATGGGCAGCATTTTAAAATATTGTTTAGGCTATTCTGAATCGTAGGCACCTTTTTATGTACCTTTATTATTGCCCCCCTGTTTTAGCCAATCTTTAAGAGAGTGTTGCACATATCCTTTGTGAGGAAGGCAATCCCATTAAATGAATGATGAATATAACAATAAATATTTCATAATACTGAAAAGGATTGTAAAAAATAAATTATGGAGTACTTTACAGAGTGTTCATGTGTGTTATGTATTTTATACTTAGTGGAGTATTGTGTCGTTAGCAAAGCAACATGTTTTAGCAACAAAATCTATGAACTCATTATTCAGATTAAGAACTTATTTTGATTCTAGTATTTGAAATAAATGGACAACATTTGTGTATATATTTTTGATGTGGTTAAAATGCCCTCAGAGAAGTAAAAAGTCAGTTGTAGAGGTAAAGTGTTGCCCCTTAATAAAAAAAAAATATATTAATATTTTTAAGACTGGTATGAAACAATCTCATAAATGGGTTTCGGCATAAATATGTATAAGTTTGCTTTCTTAGATAATTATGGCTCCTTGCAATAATCTGTGTATGTTGTGTCACATCTTGCCTAGGGCACCAGAACCACCCCCAGACTTTATAGTTACCCTACAGTATCCTATCTTATAAGGGTCCATGACAGTTTAGATGCTGTCTTAGAAAGCAGCTCTTGCTATGAAGGCAACAGGCAACGAGGCAGCTCAGCGGGTTTCAGAACAGAGCTACAGTCTAGCGGAGAGATAGTGTGAATTAAAGAGACACATTAAATAGATAAAACAGCAAAGATTTAAAGGAACCGCTGAGAGGCAATAGTGTGCGGCACAGCTCCAAAATGCAAAAATGGAGAGAGTAGTTCACGTCTGTGTGAGAGATGGAGATGCAGTTGGAACGACAAGGTGGAACGGAGGAAGAAATCGAGTGATGAATAATGATGAATGGCAGTGCGGTGGACAGCGTAACAAGTGTAGCCACAGTCTGCACATATTACTTCCTCTCTCTCCTGTCCTCCATGTCTTAACTCTATCAGACCTATTACTTACTGCCGTTCTTTACCACGGCCTATTAAAGCTTATCATTGGTCTGCTGTCTGCCAGTGTTACGCCCCTGCTCTCCTTATTAAAGACACTCATGTTACTGCTACTATTATGATGTTGCTGCAGTGTACACACACACAGAGGCTCTCCTACACTCCTACTGTGTGTGTGTGTGTGTGTGTGTGTGTGTGTGTGTGTGTGTGTGAGAGAGAGTGAGAGAGAGAGAAAGAGAGAGTATTAGTACCTCTGAAGTATTTATGAATGCATCATCAAGCAGTGGGTGGACTGAAAACCAACTTTTGCAACAAGTCTGAGGTCAAAAACTAGAATTTGCTTTTCTTTGCATGGACTGAGGTAAGCCAAACTTTACTGCTGGTTTCTGAACATTTCCTGTGTACTTTTCTTCAGCAATAGTTCAGGATGACATTCATTTCTTGTCTTAGTCCTGGTGGTCTGAAATCTCACTTGTGATGTCTTGAACGTAAAACCAACATGAAAAATGTCCAACTATTTACGTTTCAAATTTAATTTGTGAATAGTAAAGTAAACATAAACATCGCTTTGTAGCCCTGCTTGTGTCTTAAGTCATGTATATATTTTTGCCCTGGGTGATTCACTCATCAGTGAAAGTGCTTGAGGCGTATCTGCGTACATTATGAAACACATTTTTTTTTAGCTTTCATCAAGCATGAAATTCACATGGCATCAGAATGAAATCCTCTATCTTCACCTCCAGGAAAACTTCAATCTCCAATAAACACTCTCTCCTCATCACATGATTCATTTTATTTCCACACCCTTTGACCTCTTTCTCTATTAATTTTCTTTGATGGGAATAAGCAAGGGCACATGCATGAAGATTTCATGTCACATGGGGCTTATTGGCTTTTACAGTCTCCTCTCAAGGTTAGACAAAGATTTGAGAGGGCGAGCTTGTCGAATCAATAGACAAATTGGACTGACAAATCTAATTTGGTTGATTAAGGACACTTGTTGAATAGAAATAAGCCTCATGAGGTCATTTACCTATGACTGAACACACCTTTAGCCAATAATGATGTACTGACATTGAAGAACATGTTCAGACCTTTTGTGACAAGTTGGCATACTTGATTAATTTCGTAGTCTTTTTAAATATACAGTATAAAGCTAATACTGATGACTGTACTCCAATTGTCACTCTCTTAACACTGGTGTGGTTACATCTTACACTACATTTATTCATTTAGCACTTTCATCCAAGGAGACTTTCATCCAAAGCTGTTTCTTTTTTTGCTTTTCTTTAAAGCAGATAGAAAATGAGCTAGAAAATATATATATTTTAATACCGTTAGGAAAAACACTGCTAGATGATACATATATATTTCCTTCCACTTTTTGATTCGATATCTGAGAGAAATCATGATGAAGTCTGTAATAAAAAATAGAAATCAAATTATTTCGCAAGAATGAGTGTGTGAATAATGTCATGGCATGTTTTTATTATCATTCCATTTACTTTTTTTAGAATTAAAGCTGCTTTGAATGCAATGGATGTGTTACTATGTTTTTAACAATGTAAACAAATTTAAGAAAGATTTGATGCATGGGGTGGTGAGCTTTAACACACACACACACACACACAGGATGGGAGTCTGGCAGATGAAAGTAAGCAGAGAGATAAAGTTACACACAGAGTGTGTTGCTCGCATTACGGTCAATTTTGCAGAAACCTGCATCACAGTTTAACCCTCTCAGACTCATCCGGCATCATCAGCTCTCAAATATCCCTTCTAACATTGGAATGGGGTCTTTACATCCATATGCTGTCTGCCCTCCAGTTTGTCCCTCGGGACCTTCAACAAGAGACCATTTCTTATACTTAAGAGGAGAAATGCTTTTGGGGGATTTGAGAAGGAGGTCGGCCTCCTTCATCTGCCTTCCCACTGACAGAGGCATTAATGTGCGATGATGTCGCAGGGAGGCCAGCATGAATTAGGCATGAGGAGCAGAGAGCAGAGGCGACCCCCCTTTGACTGCCGACGGATAGTTTCTGAAAGCAGAAACATGTAGGAGCCCAAATACACATACACACTCTATTCCCTCTATACAACATTTTCATATGGCCAGAGATCTAGCTGTACTGTCCAACTGCGTGACAAACACATGAAGACAGCAAATAAGATCACTTGCCTCTCTCTCTCTCTTTCTCTCTCTTCCTTCTTATTTCCATCTCTGTCTATGTATTGGAAAGTTCCAATAATCACATTCTCTCTTTTGTCTGAGAATGTGATTATCCATTGCGTTCCCTTATCTCAGTCCACTCTAATCAATACCAACCACAGACTGGTACCAGTTACCTTTTCCATCTGTCATTTTCCTCACTCCTCATTTGGAAAGCCTATTTCATCAGCGCTCCACCTAAAATGTCATGTCAACCCAGGAAGACATTGTCTTGCTCTCAGCTGACGGAGCCTCATGTCTGGGAACAGGGTTGGTGACAGCAGGGGAGCAGTGCTCCATTCTCAGGGGCTTCCCTCTGAAAAGGGCTCTTCAACCCAGATTACAACAGCACTGTTCCTCACCCAGCATGTTCAGTGTGTTATCTCCTGCTGAACACTTCGGTCCCACCGGGAGTCTGGCTAGAGCCAACTTGAGAGGAATCAAATAAGATGAAATTCAATGAAACCATCAGAAACAGCCAAGATAGGAACAGTTGAACAAACTCGTGGTTATTCCACTCAGTCGTAGTACATCCTGACGTGAAGTTCAACGTCAACGCTGAACAATAGAACACTGTAGCCTGTACTTACAGTTCAAGCTTGATTGCTGCTTCTACTCGCAGACGATACAATTTCCCTCCCGTTGAGGTAAAACAAATCACACACACAGAACAGCACGGACAGGTTTACTGTAAAGAGTTATGCTTGCATTGCTCACTGGCTGCGTTGTTTTTGAGAAGCAATAAAAATGTATAAATGTTGTTGCTAATTTTGTAGCGCATTGCCAACTAAAGTGCATGCCAGTCAAAATTTTCATGACCATCAGCAAAAATAATGCAGAAGGATTTAAAAGGCTACAGGTCTCACAGGACAATACTGCTTATTCTGAATCTTTCAAAGTACAGATTGCTTCCTGTTTACTTTTGTATACAAATATCCTTGAATGCACTACCTAACAAAATCATACTTTTTTTTTTATTTTAGACACTTTATTGTTGTTGTTGTCAAAGTACGGGTGGACATGAAGTTGCAACTGATTTCAGTGTTCTGATGTAATTCAGAGTGTTTTATTAAATACTTCAAATAAATAGTACTTATCAGCCATTTTTCCATTAGTGCTCCACTTGTGTTCTTTCTGAACACGTGCTAACCAAACCCCTCTACAGCTGAGAGAGTGAGGCAGAGCCCCCCAGCACTTACGAGCTGCTCAAATGGGTTAAAACAGGGAAGAAAGATGAAATACATTTTTTTGATGAAATACAAGTTTGTACGTTCAGTAAGATGAGCTGTGAGGGAAATATTAGGACAATCGGAGTGACAGTAAGAATACAGCACAGATGGACGGCATAAATCAGTCGATTTTAATGATGGTATGAGGGAATTAGTCAAGACAGACTGTCTGGAAAGTCAATCATTTGATTTGAGTTAATGAAGTGGGTACATGTGTTTTGAAAAGCTTGTGGTTAGCAAAGGCTTAATTACAGTTTGTCTGACCTCTGATACAATGTTGAGAAAACATTGAGCCTGACGAAAGTTTTCTGCACCGTTTCACAATCGACAGACGGTGAGCACTGAAGAGTGCAAGACAGCCGAGCTGAGAGGAATGGCAGGTTATTTAAAGAAATAATAAAAAATAAAACAGCATGGAAGACGAGAGCTCATGTGAGATTAACATAAGATCAAAACAGAAAAATTTGCAAGCAAAAACAGAGAGAGAGGTTGAGACCAGAAACATTAGTATAGGCGAGTCATTTGTACATATATGAATAAGAATGAAATTGTAACCTCAAATATGGCCCAGCAATACAAATACAAAAGCTAATCACCTGTTTATTTACTCTAAAGCACCCATGTAAGTGTTTTGAGGCATGATTTGAAGCACAATGTATTTTACCATTGTTATCAGATTTAAAAAAAATTGTCAACAGTTTTGAGAATTTTGGTCTTTTCTGTTATACCTGTAACAGAAAACAGCTGCAGGGGACATCACAACAAATTGCTGCCATATGTGGACAAACTTGCCTAAAGGGACTTTGTTGAGACACCAAAATGAAAAAAGACTATCTATAAATATAAGTGTTTAAAACATCAGTGGGCATATTTAACAGCAAAGGTCATGCTAATAAAAGTGAAATTAGTGGGTGGCTTTTCCCTCCTGTCAGATTATCTGTGAAATATGTCTGTCAGATTATAAAAAGCTTAAGGGAGTTTTTATGGCTTCATTAATTTTTTATTTGCCATTTGAATAACTTAAAGGAGAAGTTTCCATAATACGTGTTGTATTATGCCAAAGAATGATATAATCAAATTGCAACATATTCTACAGCAATATCTACATCCCTGACCCTGTAAAACAAAATGGCAATCTATGGAAATTTTGGAGACATTCTCAGATGCCGTGGTTCAAGGGCTTATATAACGCTTTTGATAAAGAGGCTTTAAGCAGTATTCAAGCCCAAGGTTTAAGCCGACTGCGTGTGTCTCTGTTGTAACTGTTTATCCATTTACTTCTTCTCTCTGTTTGTCTGTCTCTGCCTTCTCTTTTCAGAACTCATCGACGGCACCCCCACCCTAAAAATTAACCATGGCTCGGGTACATTGGTCTTGCAGTTGCCGGGCAACGTGAACGTAGCGGACAGACGGTGGCACAGACTGGACGTGAGGAGCAACAGCAAAGTAAGTGCACACTAATAGCAAGAGACTGCCTGCCAAGCCCAACCCAACCCCACAAAACTGGTCGAGCAGAGACCCTTCCTTTACAGACTGCACTCTGCTAGCTTCCTTCAAAATAAACCTCAGCACCTCTGTAGATGAGTTCTGAGTGAGGTGAAGTTTAGTTTCCAAAACAGTGTCATAATTTGAGAGGTTTTACTTGGTTTGGTAATCCCAAACTTTCTTGTGTGTCCTACTTTGTCCTATCTAGAACTTCTCTGGACTTAATAGTCCTCACATGAATGCTTTTCTCTCTATTTTTAGCTACCTGGTGTTGTATTCAGCCCTGCTGTTGTAGAATGTGCTTTAGGGTCAGTCTGAAATTACTTGAAATTATAATAATTACTATTTAATGAAAGCCTGGCACATACATCCTGCTGAGCTTGAAGGGAACATTGCAGGTTGGAACTTTTAACGGCTTGTTGTGTTATGTGTTTAATACCAAACCTGAGGATTTAGCCTCCACAGGAGGGGAAAAAATGGTTGCGTCATGTCGGTACATTACAACTTCATTGCACTAGTAACTGGAAGAAGAGCACTTGTCACAACATTGATTTAGGAGCAACACAAATGTAAATTCTGTTGCAGAAATGCAAGTAAATTAAATGCATACTAAGTAGGGGGCTGTGCCAAGGTGTGAGTAGAATTGAATTAGAACTTGCATAAATATGCATAAATGTATTTTTCCCAAGTGTGTGAGTGTCTCAATGTTTGTTTGTCTTTTTGTCTATGTATGTTTAGTTCTGTATTTATTTATGTGTTTGTCCCTGTGTCTGCCGTACTGTGTGTATACAAATGCATCTATGAGACATTACATAAGGGATGATATAGCGTAGTGGTTAAAGATCTGAGTTGATAATCAGAAGTTTGCAGATTGGAACCCAACAAGCATTAATCCTAGAGTCACCATTGTGCCCTTGATCCAACTTTGTCATTTTGCTGCACAGTAAATGTTCCTTTAACTTAATAAGCTGTTTAATGATGACATTCTGTATGGGTCAAATTTCATCATTTGTGTAGCAATAAACAAAAATGTATTTTTCACCCCCACATATCTTTCCAGGAGGTGCGTTTTACTCTGGACCGTTGTGCAGGAGCCGCTGTCATGGAGATGGAGGGAGTGGGCAGCTGGCTAACCACTGAAGATCACACTTCCTGTGAAGTTACCGGGGTCACCCCAAATTTGGACAAGTAAACACTTTTCTCTGCATGTCTCTTCTCACATCAACTCACATTTTTCCAAAGCAGAACTAGCTACTGGTATGTTTAAAATATGGCCCTGATCGGAGTTTAAATACCAAAGAAATTGTTCCCCCACTGTTAAATTGTATCACGACACAAAGCTCCAGTCAATGAAACAATCATTGCCTCCCTCATTCCCTCTTTATTACAACTCATATCTCAGCTATAGACTCAGCTCAGATATATAGCTCAGTTATGAACTCGATAATGTATTGAAAAGTTTGTAATTACACAAAAGCTTCGGTTTAAAAGATCAAACGATTAGTTAATCCATAGAGGAAAATTACCTCTCCAGAGCATACAGCACATTAACATCTCAATCTGTAGAGAGGAAACCTGGCTTGTGTCACGTATCTGTTATGTTTCAGGCATTTGAACGTGACTCAGGTGCTTCAGCTAGGAGGAGTGAATGAGAATCTGCCATATATCTACCCACAGCTCCAACACAAGCACTTCACTGGCTGCATCCGAAACCTCATTGTGGACAGCAAGGTGAGGAAGTCCATTCATATGAGCAGAGAGAGAGCTGAAGCACTGAAACCAGGTGAATGAGATAGTATATAAAGTAAAAGAAGTAGAATAGAAAAAAAAGAATATAGTAGAATAAAGAAAGACCATTTTTATGGTGCCTTTTCATATGGGCTTTTAACAGATGCAGTTAACAAACTAGCAAAGATGTTCCCAATTAACATCTCAACATAATTGCAGTTTTATTTATTTCCTGTTTTTGTGATATTGAAGTACTATTGAAGTCGGCTATAATGAAACAGGTCATACAACCACACTACAATCTTTTATATCGATCTGTGATCTCGCCCCAGGTCATCATGTTGAGGTTTGTTACAGTGGGTGGATGTACTCTGCATTGTGACATTTTGACTCGATTGAAGGCTCTTGACTGTAAAATTCTCAACGGATAGCCACTGGGTACTGATAGTCAGTATATATGCATTCACTTACAGCACTGGGGCATGAATGGAGCTCAACTGCAGTGCAGGTTCGACTGTGGGAGGAGGAATTAAAGAAATAGAAATTATAATTTTGACTCATGCCTGTTGCTTCTTTCTCAGACAATTTACTAGAATTTGCTTGATTCATTTTAGCCTCTGAACTGTGAGAATTATAAGCAGGCTTTTTGGTGGCAAAATGGTGCCATCCTAATGCAAACCAACAATGATAGACAGTTTCATTTGAGCTCAGTGGATTAACAGTTCCTTTTGCTTACCTAACTGTGAGTACACTTTGTGTACACAGAATCAGTCTTCTTTTTAAAGGTTCGTACTGGAGGTGCATCTTGGTCCACTCAGATTTTCAACACAGGAAAAAGTCTCTTCTTTGCTAAAGCCTCTTCATTCACACAGTTAGAAGGAGGGGGCAGCAATAAACTAGAGTCATCACATGAAAAGTCAACTTGATCTAATGAGTTTTTGGTTGTTTAGTTCCTCAAAAAAAATCCTCAGAAAGTCCTCAAGGTTTCCACACTTGTTTAAAACAGAACGCTGCAGGTCTGCTTTTTTCAGTGGCTGTAGCCTTCTCAATATAGTAATATTCATTCTGACATGCTGGATAGAAGGTGAATACACAAATACAAGATAAAAAGGGCTTTCTCTGCAATTTCTTCACTTTCAAGGTCCACTAGATCGGCCTGTGTCCTACACATTATTTTCAGTGTTTCTCATTTCACTGCTATCTGTTATTTTGTTCTCCATCTATCTGTCCTTTGTGTTTTCTTGCCGTCTGTGGCTCTGTTTACATCTGCTCTCTAGATCTGTGTCTGAAGACCACATTGCTGTTTACACATGAAAGTAACATGCATCTCTTGTAACCACCTGTGATTGAATTTCAAGGAGAAGATGATTACATACATCTGTCAATGTGTTACTGCATGTTGATAACGTGTACAGAACAAGAAAAGAAAGAAGCAAAAACAGAAGGTGGAAAAAATGACCATGGTGTTTCTCCTATATATACTTTAAGCTCAAGTGTAATGTTTTGAGCAGAATTCTTTCTCATTTTAAGTTATGTCTGGGACACTTCAGAAGAGATTAACATTTACTTTTCAAATGCAGGGCTTTTACACTGTCTAGATGTGGTTTAAGTGATCAGAAAGATTCCTGTTTACACTTGTAAATAACTTTGTCCACTTGTGAACAGATCCCTGAAGACAGATATGAACACAAGGGTATACATACTCTATATGCCTCACTTTCTGTCTTTTTCTCTCTCAGTTTTATGACCTAGGTTCTCCAGCAGACTCCGCTGGCAGTACTCCGGGATGTCTCATGACAGACAGTAGCTGTGTGAATATGGGCTTTCCCTCCTGCGGAACCCGGGGCCGTTGCCACGGCGAGTGGGGCTCCTTCAGCTGTCAGTGTATTTCTGGGTACAGTGGGCATCAGTGTGAAAAGGGTAATTACTTAGCAATTTACAGTACAAACTTTTTAAAGCCATACAATGCTATTTTCACATGTGGGAGGTGAGAGCGACTGTGCCTTTGAAGATAAAGAAGATAAATCGTTGCCATAGAAAATGACTGAATGGATGAGGAAACAAGTAGTGTTTGTGTGTGTGTGTGTGTGTGTGTGCGCACAGCTTTTCAGTAGGCCAGTAAATATCTTTGAATTGCTCCGTGTAGGAGGAATAGTGTTTAGCATCCAGGCAGGATTTTCACACACACAGAATTTTGGCACAAATCATATTTCGAAGTGTTATGAATTTGTATCGCTTCTTTATGTAACAAGACTGGAACATCCTGTGATATTCTTACAGTGCATTTTGCAGTGTTTACCCATCCTTTTTAAGAGCACCATCTGAAGAACACATTTGTGTGTGTTTAATAGAGGTTCCAGAATATTCTTTTGACGGAAGAAGTCACGTACACTTTCAGCTGGCCTTTACGCTCCCAGCCAGGCACACGCAGGTTCAGGTTCTGATTCGAACCCGCAAACACAGCAGCTCTATTCTCAGCCTGCTCTCCAAAGAACAGAATGAATATGTCAAACTGGAGGTTAGTGCTTTCAAAAACATCTCTCCCTATTCCTGTCTCATGCTTTTCCATCCACTCTCTAAAGTTACTCTGTTATCATGGTTTGTGTTCTGCAGAAGACCTATTATTAATGTTTCTATGAAGTGAACATTTTGCCCCTCCCCTTTTCTGAAGCATCTTAGATCTGTTGTTTACTTATTTTAACTTTCAGCAGAGTGATTGACAATGAACACCCTGCCAAGTGATGTTTTATGAATGTTTTTTTAACGTCTCCTCTCCGTTCCCACCAATAAGCGGCATGAAATGTCTGAAGTGTCCTTAGGGCGAACGAACGATATCGGCTACCAGCGTATAAAGATTATTTGTTCTTGATGTGCTCTGAAATAGCAGCCCATCTGCCAGACCCCGCAAACGTTGTTGCAACAGCAGTGCAATGTAAGAATTTGAATGAAGCAGCGAGTTTTTCTTTAATCATAGATGCATTAGTATGCATTTCCCGATGCGTCTGATACACTTGCAGAATGCAAGCTGTCTGGCCTCTCACTCCAAGGCTGTCTCATTTTGTAAGGTTTTCTTTTTTCCCCAACACCTGCTTATAGATGAGGCGTTTGGATTGCTGATTATTGCTTTGTTTTTTCTACCTCCTCTTTATCTCTCTCTCTTTCTCTCTCTCTCCCTCTCTCATGTAAATCATGGTTGATTTATCTGCGAGACGGGCTGGAAGACATTTTATATGCTGTAAAGTGGCAGACTACAGGTTTTATTACCTGCTTATATTGTGATGCTTGCGAGGCGTCACAGCGGTGCAGCAATTGATGCTGTTTTGTGCCATGTGCAAAAGATTAAAGCTTAATCTCCTGCTGTGCTCCTCTCAATTACGTTAGCAATAATGCTAATTGACGTGATGTGCCAATACCTGTACATTGCATTGACTGTTGATTGTGATTATGATGCATCATCTCACTGACACATTTCCAAGAAGGTATTTGTGTCAAAATCATCGACAAATAAAGAGGACATAGCAGTTTGATCATTGTGTCTTTTCAAGAGATGTATAGCCTCAACTCCATTAGCAAAAGTGCAATGTCTGTAGTTTCCTTTCATTTTAAAATCCAGTCTCAGAACTTGTACTGTGTGCGTGTTTATATGATTCTCTAAATGAAAGGAGACTTTTGTTGCTTTTTCTTTGCTGAATTTAAGAGAGTAAATGTAGAATTGATTTAAACATGGTAAAAAGTTAGGGTTCGCTAAATAGCTCTTCAACACTCCCTTAACCTGACATTTAAATGCAATACCCTTGTCCCAAGGACATAGTTCAACTTTTGGTTAAAATACATCCCGATTATATAGTTGACCCTTGCCTGAATGCATGCTAGTGTTTTATTGAATTTACTTGTTTTCTCGGCAGCTCTAGCAAAAATATGAAAAAGTGAAATATTTAGAGGACAGAATTTATTCCAGTTGAGGAGGATTTGGATTTGAACTGTGTGGCTGAAAGCAACATAAAAAACCTTGCTGAGAAAAAGCATTTATGTAATTGGATTTTTGACTCCAAACCTTCCATTTACTAAGAGACACCTGTGTGACAACAAGCTGCAGAGTCCCATACATAACAGAAGCTTGCTGTTAAATCATATTGAGATAGTTTGTGTCAGTCTGAAAAGTTTGTTTTTGCTTTGAGGTTGACGGATCATTACTTAAGATAAAAGTTTAAAAGTTTTGATAGAGTGAGACAAGCTTACTGAAAAGATTGATTTATGTTGTTTAAGATTTTCTCTGCATTTCTTACAGGTTCAAGGCTCAAGATAATCCAAACCACAGACCTATAAAATGTTCAGACCAAAACAGTTAAACCTTGTTGTTTTCCTGTGGTGGCTGCTTCTGCATTCAAACAGAAAATTCTCATGTACCTGCATGATCATCCACCTCATGTGGTGATACTTTATCAAAGTAACACAGCCTGTTGTATTCCGTTATGAGCTTTGGGAAGCCAAACACTATGAAAGTGTGATGAAACAGGGCTAGTAAACAGTAGCTCACAGTGCGGACAGAGCTATCGCACGACCCACTGCCCATCACAACCCACATAAAAGCACAATGCAGATCAATCTTTGCTAGCACTGCACTCTTGAATCTTGTAAGAAAACAGGTTCATTTTATGTTTTTTGGTACTGTGGTTTTAAGCAGACAGTTACAGTTTCATTTACTTTTTTCCTATTCTAAAGTTTTTTTCAGAACAATAGGCTGCATTATATAATCGCTATCAAGGTTTTCAGCCTGACTTACATGACCCTTAATTTTCTGCACATAAACAATAATGACGGTGGCTTTAAAAACTATAGAATTAGAGGAACAGAATTTATGAGTTATATCAAGAAAATAAATATAGCACAGTGATAACAAGAGAATTAACAAAGGCACTGCATGTCAACAAGGTTGCCGGCCTCTTCTTCCTAACATATGGCCAGAAAAGATTTCATTTAGCGTTTGCCAAGATTTTTATTTGATGTTGATTGACGATGTCACAAAATATTTTCAATGCATAAAATATGAAAAGGTGTTTGGGGAGCCCATGCATACTTAACAGTGTGCACTTAATAGCAAATGATCCGTGGTTAAATGCCCTGTAATTATGAAACATGCAGCTGGCCAGATGGCCACCTGCTGCTGCTGTGAATGATGTTAGTTTCTGGATCACTTGTTTGGGATGGGCAGAAGACTTGCAGGTACCTTTCACAGCACCCTGGGAAGAGAGTGAGCGATCTGTACTAAGTTTTAGGGTAAATCTTGTGCATGTGGATGAACCTCACGGAAGCAAGAGTTTTGCAGGAGGATTAATGTAATTTCTCAACAATGAGTTCCTCCTTCAAGTTTTAATACCTTGAGATAGGTCAACAACATTAAACTTGGCTGTATGTGAGCAAAGAAAGTGAGAAGTTCATGGAGACCATGTTTACTGTTGTTGTTGAAATGTAAGAAAGTCTAACCGGCTCTTGCATCATTGCATTGATTAGTCCTGCTTTTACATCCCCACAAAGCCAGGATCCAAATGGGGGGCTGTAAATTATGCTCTCTGGGACACAAGCAGAAAGACTCTGAAATTAAAATGAAGATAGAGGTTTCTCTTCAGGAGGTGCCCAACCGCTTTCTGTCTCATAAACAAATACATCTTTTACCTCATTGTGGTGATTTTCCCTTGTTTCCAGCTGTAGAGTCAGGCCTTATGAGCTTGTAAAGAAAAACAACTGTTGAATTGGATTATTAAAAATGAATCTAAAATGCAGTGTATGGGTCATTGGATCTTGGATGATTCAAAGTGCAAAACTGCAGACCTTTATACAGTACCCTGATACTACATGCTTTTCATCTAACACACATTCATAAATATTAATGCTCGCCCAAGAAACATTTGATTAATAAAACCCGATTGGTTTAAGAAGTGTATAAAACACACACAAAGGGAAAAGAAGAGTAAAAGAAAGTCTCTCAGCTGACCACCAGAGAATAAGAGAAGCAGCATAAAAATACAGCGGCAAATCAAACTGACACGGCACTGAATTCCCTGCTCCCTCCGTCTCCAATTAAAGAGCTGATATGTTTAATTCTGTTGGTGTTCAGAAGAGTCTTATCAGATCCTGCCCCATCTGATGTCTTCAGTCCCTAATGGTTCTTAGTTTCATCATAGCCTTTCTCCTCTGCTCTCTCTCTCTCTCTCTCTCTTACTGTTTTCATCATTTTCATTATATTGTTATTTGTTCAATATTTCTGGCACTTTATTTTCTTCAGTTTCCACAGATAAGTCATTTTAATAGAATTTATGCAATGTTCTATTTTGTTCTTTTTTTTTTCCACTTCTCAGATCTATCAGGGTCTGTTAATCGTCTTCTACAACCTTGGCGACGGAAACTTCAATCTGACGATGTCCTCGTATCGCGTAGACAACGGAGAGTGGCATGATGTTCACCTAGATCGCCATGACAATGAGCTGACCCTGCGTCTGGACGGTGGGGGCGGAAGACGAGAGGTCACGGGCTCGCTGGGTCGCAGTCGGGAGATTGTTATCGATCCAGCTGTGGTGATGCTGGGCAACTCATTTCCCTCAGGACGAAACAAGAGTTTCCAAGGTGAGAAACAGGGTGCTGGAAGAATCAAGGTTATTGGTTTGATTCCTGAAATGTCTGTAATTTGTATACAGTAGCTCAATCATGTTGTTTGTTAAATAACAAAACGTCATTGAAAATGTACTTTTTGAATATTACATTTCTGAATTTTGTAGCATTTGGTTTGCACGTTTTTGCTTAATGACTGCTTGACAAGTTTGAACTCCAAAAAAAACAGATAAACTTTGTCATTCCAGCATGTGAAAGAGTATCTTGTGTGCTGCAATGCAAAAAAGAAAATCTATATATACCTTTTGTATAAATGCAACATGACAGATAAATTACAGATTTTAAATGTAGTCTCACTAAATGTGGACTTTTGGACCCCACTCTAGTACACTGATTCTGATTCTTATCCTTTACCATCTCAGATCTGCAGTCTGATTTCTTCATATCTACTTACAATAAACAAATTGGTTACAATAAATGAAATGAAGTCAATATATCCGAATATGAATGGATAGCTGGGAGCAATTCCAATAAACACTTTGGCATGACATTTTGAACAAAAAAAAGTGTCCCATGGGGAGAAATTTAATTGCTCCAGAATTGGAGCACAGTAAAGCAGACCGGCATTTTCCCACCAAAACTGAAAGAACTTACCCAGCAAATGTACACGTCACACACTCAAAATCTACAGCCTGTTCAATCCATAGCCCATTTCCTGTAATCTGTCACGATTACACACTGTCATACTAGCAATAATGGAAAATAAATAGGAACAATTAATTAATTTATAAAAGCCTCAAATGCACCTTTGCTGTAGCTACAATGACGCAAAGGAAAGCAGACGTAGACATGTGACATTAAAGACAGGACGAGCTGTGTTGCACACAGAACATGTAGAGCTGCACCGGATAGCCTCAGGCACATACTTTATGTTTATTAAATGGAGTCTAAAAGCACTTTTCTTAAAAGCGGAGGACACGAGTGGATGTGGTCATCATGTCAGGCTCGGTTTGTCTTTGTGTGTGTGTGTCTGTGTGAGAAAGCAGGAGAGTGTAAGTGTACACGATAAGAGGCGGATTCACAGTTTATTCTATATTTGTATTGTGAGAGCACGATCGCTTTGTGTGAAAGCATTTTTTTCCCTATTTCTTTCTCTGTTTCTGTTTCTCTCTCTCAGAGCTTTATTGGCATGATTGTCAGCATTTACAATGTTGCCAAGCTAAATAAGTACCAAAATATACAATAAGAAATATACAGTATGAAGTGAACAAGGTGCTAAGAACAAAAATAAAAACAACAGAATTACTCACACAGTTTCTCTCCCTCCTCTCATTGGCACAGGCTGCATGCGGGACCTGAGACTAAATGGGCGATATGTTCCTCTGGATGGTCAGGTGAGGGAGGGGGTGTCGGTGGTCAGTTCTCAGGGTGTGTCTTTGGGCTGTTCATCTGATTCCTGCAGGAGAAACCAATGCAGCCCCCCATTTACATGTGTGGATCTGTGGAGGATTCATGAATGCAGGTATATAAGCACACACATATACAATACATGCATGCACAAAACCATGTACATTAAATCAGTATTCTGGCTGTCAGTCTCTCAGATGTTGAGTATGTGTTGATTGTCTTAAGTCTGTGTGTAATTCTGACCACATGTGCTCAGATCATCTAAGATAGATGTCTCTCACACAATCACATACACATTTAAACAAGCCTTAATTTAATGATATGAAGTTCTCTCTGTCCTCACCATGCAAGCCCTCCACACACACATACACACACACACACACACTGTAGGGGCTCTACTTAGCTAAGCCTTTGATGCACTTTGACCCTGGGATTGTCTGTAAACATGCCTGAGTCAAAGGCTGATAGGCAGGCATGATATGTGTGGGTTGCTCCTCACTGTGGACCAGTCTTCTCTCCTCTCCGGCTGTAATGCCCGCAAGGGCTGTTGTGTGGTTATGTTAGTATACGATTGTGTGTCTGTCTACAGGTACAGTATTGTCTCTGACTTGCTGAAAGGCTGCCCTATTCTCTCTTTTATCAGTTGCTTTGTTCAGTCTTCTGGAGCAGGTCACATTGGGTTTATATGCTGTGTGTGTGTTTGTTTTCTGTTGAAGTTTTTCAAGGGAAAGTCTCTAGTTTTCCCACATATTCAATCTGTTTGAAGCTGAGCAAATCTCCTCAGTATTGAAGAAAGTCCAATACAATATGTGATATCTAGCTTATTGCATTCACCAAGGAAAATAAATGTAACAGCTTATTGTAAAAGTTTTTGTGTTAATGTACATGGTGTCGATGTGGACATTTTTGGTTTTGAAAAGTTTTGTTCTACCCCAAAGCTTTAGCCTTGCTAGCGGTGCCAAACAGAAATAGTGATTGTGTGCAAACAGGTTTTCCAACCATGACCTTGTTTTAACATTACCTTCATAGTAACTCTATTAATAACCCATTTATATATTGATTGAGTTTATAGACTGTAGTAATTAAGTCATTTTCTTACAAGCATTTAAAAGAATCAGATTGCCTATTTTTAGGTTGAAGCTGCACCTTTTTTCAATCTGTAACTTTTCTAGTTAACTTTCTAGTTTTTGAAAAAGTGTTTAGATACAAATCATTGTTGAAAATGGTCTCCTTATCCCAACTTGCAATGGTAAGTTTATAATAATGATTTGTAATTTGAGTTTCCGGGTTATGTCAGTTTGACTTCATTTGACTAACTTATGTAGAGAAATGTTGAGTAACCTGCAATTTTATATTTCAAACAGAAATGGCGATAGAAAGGCAAACATTATGGCTTGCAGCTTAATATATTACCATTTATTTAATGCTAAATATGTAAACAAGACAGCCAATGAGCAACTCAGACATTATTTATATTACTGCTGATCTCATCCCTGTTTTATCCAATCCTAGGTGTCCTCCAGGTCACATGGTCAAGGCAAATGCCACAGGAAAGTTTTGCATGTACACACTCTGTGCCAGCCGCCCTTGTCACAGAGGCACCTGTGTGGCACAGTCCCCCTCCAAATTTACCTGCCACTGTCCAGAGGGCTACCGCGGGAGGCACTGTGAGGTGACACTGGCCATTTACCAGGATGACGTGGGGCTCAGTTTCAGCTCACTCTTCGCCATATGCATCTGCTTTATGGCCCTGCTAGGTAACTACATACAAAAATGAGATATTATCATCCTAAACTTTCTTTCTGTAGATTAATACAAAAATGACTAAACATAATTTAAGTAGTCTATTCAAATGGTGTCCTGTATTCCAAGTCTTTTAAAGCCAACTTTACAGAAACTAGCACTATATAAAATTTTCATTTTTGAAGGACATGAGAGTAAATTACTTTCATTTTGAGTAAACTATCACTTTGTTCAAACTATCACTATATCTGATTGGCTGTCTCTGTTTGTCATGCAATATTTTTATTGTATTACATTAATCCCAATTTTTTTTACATAGCATATAACAAATAGGACTGATAATCACAACTGATCACAATAATTATAATGTGTGCAAGTACATTATATAACCTAACTAATGCTTAATCATACATTTTCAATGCCCTTCTGTTGACATGGACAGCTTAATTTAAAGGGAAGACTTCTTTACAATGTTTTGTTAATAGTAAGATTTCTTATAGTCAGCTGACCCTAATGCTGAATATTGTCCTACTGCAAAATAATAGTTTCAGTAGTCGGTCATTGGTAAGCTCCAGGGTTTTTGTTGCTTAAATATTAATTGTGGATTTCCTCAACTGCTGAACCTTATGTATTTTTTAAACTTATTTTGCTGGTTGGCACATTCTCATATTGTTATTGCATGCCATGTATTTATTCATATGACTTCTGCAATATTTATGTTGGGGCTGTTAGAGTTTGGTATGTTTTCTTCGCCTACGCCAACATTCCTATCAGCCGTGTTCGCATCCGTTACGTTTTTCTCATACTGTCTATAGCCTAATAATCAGCCATCATGACAGGTGAAACGGGTATTAACTTCCTGCATTCCGACATCCTCATCTACCTGCATAACTGTATTCAGCAGGGCTACAAACAAGGGAAATAAACATTGTTTTCTCCTCACAGTTTCATTTCATTAAAGATTTGACATGACCTTAATCATCTTCAGCACCAGTTGATTTTTAAAGCGTTAATTGCTTGATTTGTAGGCACACATTGTGCTGTTTACTTAGGCTAAGGTGGAAATTGAGATCAATGCACAAGGGTTTGGGGCAGAATTTCAATGGTCCCGGCTTTCCCTGACAGAATTTAAGCAGCCCATAAGCTTTTAGTCCTGTCTTTCTCCATGTCTTTATTTCTTCATTGTTTTTCTGCACTTTATCCTGTTTTGTTGGAACGATTCCAAGGGGAGGCTAGCAAAGAGTCCAAGAAATAAAGGGTTCAAACTCTCGATACGCCACCATATAAAAGGCACAGTGTTATAAGATTTTTTTCTTCCTGTAAGGCAGTTGACGGGTCTAGCACACCATGCTACACAACCCCTTTACCTAAGCAGCTGAGCCCTGACTCCTGTCCACAGAAACGTAACCCCCTGCTAACTAACACCACCACAGAAACAGTGGAGAGGAAAAGTGTCATCCACTAAACCCCAGGAGTAGACCAGGGAGATGCAGTCAGATGAATCTGACTTGGATTGTACTGCTGGATGCTACATTTAAGGCTTTATTTTGGTTTATTTCCATATTGTGGTGTTTAAGAAACACCAAGTGTTTATGCTATCTGTATAAAATCCTCCTGTACTTCTAAGACTGTTCAAACGAGTAGGACCTTTTTTCCCTGTTTACATTTATTTTAAACTCAGTAATTCAGAAAGTTTTCAAATAAACTGTTTTCAATTTTCGTATATTGCAGCATACTACAATTGTTTAAATTCCTTTTTTTTCTCATTAATCTACATTCAGTACCTTTAATGACATTTTAGAAATGTCTATTTCTTTAAAAAAAAAAACTAAAATATCACATTTATATAAACATTCAGCCCTTTTGAAGCAGCGCTTGAAATGTAGCTCAGGTGCCTCCTATTTCTCTTGATGTTGCTGGAATGTTTCTACAGCTTGATTGGAGTCCACCTGTGGTAAATGACATTGATTGGACATGATTTGGAAGGGCACACACTGCTCTATAAAAGGCCTCACAGCTGACAATGCATATAGTATTATAAAATCAGGCTGCAACCTAACCTAACAAAATAGAAATGAGTAAAGGGAGGAGGGGGGTCTAAATCTATATATATTTATATATATATATGCACATGCTTATCTATACACAGATTTTAACAGAGTGCTAAATTGAAATGGCTACAGTGGTTGGAAAGCACACAGTGTGTATGTGTGTGGTTCTGGTATTTACTAGGTTATGGGGACCAAACGTTCCCATGAGTAAAGTAATACTAGACATTTTAGGCCCCTCATAAGGAAACAAGCTTATAAATCATACAGATTGATATTGTGAAAATTTAAAATGGCAGAAAGTAATGAAATTAATGAAATTATAAAACATGAAAACCCAAAATATGTGTGTGTGGAGTGAGGGTGGGTTTATTTAATCACATAGTGGGTTAAATTTGTACCCAGAAGCCAGCAGCATCTGACACATTTGAGCAAAACCTCATTTTGGGGATGTCTTCATATATAAAAAATGAAAGTTAGAGTGTGGGTTAGGTTATATTGTTTAGAACTTACTTTGTATAAAACAAGAGAAGTGTATAGAATGTCCCTATTTAAATAAGTGTGTGAAAGAGAGAGAGAATGGACACTGATACACTTGGATTGTCAAGCATATATCTTTATACAGCATATCTGATGTGGAGCTTTGACATTCACTCAGTGCAGATAACCTGTGGGAATAACCCCATCAGAACTTCAAAGATGGACTTGAATGATTATAGTTCACAGAGCTCTTCAGCTCTCTGTCTTTCTATTATTCCAAGGAGATTTCCCCCAAATAAGTCATTTGCATGTCACTGTGACCAACAGCTAGTGTGGAAATGTAAAGCGTGATGCTATGTGTCATGTAATGTTGCTGTATAATGTTAAAATGGAAAGCCCTAAACATGTTAAATGTACTTCAGCACAAGAAATCTGCACATTAAATCTTATTTATTCATTTTATAAGCTGTAGTGAACTGAAGGGTCTATTGCATTATCCAGTATGGGCTTTGTGTTAGATTAAAATATTTGAAAACCATACTGATTTACAGAAATTAGTTTTCTGTAATCTCATATTTTTAACAGGATATTTTATCAAGATAAATCATAATGTGAGTCATTCATTAAAGTAAGCACCTAATGAATCAAACCGTCATGTATTAATTTGAGAAAAAATCTGTCTTAACTGAGAATAATGTATTACCTCAAATTACCTCAAAATCATTAATTTACTCACAGCAAACTGACTGATTTGCATTATGCTAAGCACTTAGATTTCTTCAGATTCCTTCGTAACTGGAAATACAAGTATTCAATTCTAACTAAAACATTATTTTAGACACACCGCAGCTAATTTCAATATCAAGTTACATTCACATGTAAGACTGTGTTGTGCAACCTTCTGGATTAAACAGCAGTTAATTCTTTATGATATGCAAACTGTGTCCTTTTTAAGTCTGGAGAGAATGAAGTTCTCACATAAACACGCACAAAGTTAGTGCAAAAAGTTTTTTTCTCATGCTTGAGCCCCAGGATATTTAAAGCCGGGCTGGTATGCGTGTACATTTGTGGCATATATGGCTATGGATAAGAAATGGCAAAAAAATGGCATAGTATTTTAACCCTTTAATTTTCATCTATCCATGGTATGTGTTTGTGGAGCAAGTTTATTATTGTTAAATGAAATGATTACAAAAATGGACTTACATTGACAAAATGTAACTATAAAACAATTCCGGTCCTTGATGCTGATTGGCCAGTCGCTCTGGGTTATTCACAATAGGAATGGATGGCATTTGAACGAATGTACTTTTGACATTTAATAAACATTTGTGTGCTTTTTTATTATATATTAACTGTTAAGCAATAAGTCTGTCAGGGCTGTGCTATATTGTGAATAAAGTCACTGCTTCTCATCGCCCCCTCTCAGCCATGACTACATTCATAATACAGCTTAGTCCCTTATACCTTGTTACTTAAACATAATACTAGGAGTTTGATCGTAAATTAAACTAAAGAAATTTTAAGTCCTTGCTACATTATTTTTATTATTATTAAAATTGTGTAATTAATGACTCATCATAGGCAGATGAAGCAATTTAGGGTGCTGTTTTGTAAGGATTAAAAACTAAACTGATACAGGACATTTTTCTGTATATCTGAAAGTTTCAGACTGTAATAACCTGCTGTGAAGATTAGTTTATATGTGGATAGCAGTAAATGCCAGATGTGTCATCTTGATTTGAAGCATTTAAAGATTACTTCACCCTAAAATGAACTTTTTGTCATTGACTCAGCCTCATGTCATTCTGACCCAGTAATTTGTTCTGTTTTCCATGAAACATGAAAGCAGATTTTAGGCAGAATGTTCGAGTTCTCCACTGAAGCACATGTGATTTATACTGCCAAGCTCAAAAACGTCAAAACAGAAAGATAAAAAGACAAAAGAACTCAGCAAGAGATAGGTGGTTGAATTTTATACTGTTGGTTAGATGGTTATAGATGAGGCAATGCAAATTAAAGATAGAACAAAATGTTACAGGAGAGAAGTGTTTAATAACTAGACAAGACGAGAGCCAGACAGGATGAGCGAGCAAGCGAGAGAGAGAGAGAGTCTCTGCCCTCTGCAGTCAACAGCTTTATATTTTGATGTCCTCCAGCACTGTTCAATTAATTATTATCAGGCATTGATTGATTCTGAAGTGTCTTGCTTTCATTTGTTCTCCTCTGCTTTTCTTGTTCCCTGTTTTCTCATTCTCCTCTGATTCACTGTGTTTGCTATCGTGGTGGAAGGAATTCGAGGCTTCTTTTGGAAAGTGACGGCGCTATGAAATGAATAATCATGCATTTTAAATGGCTGATCAGCAGGATTTAGTTAGAAGAACCTTGTTTTCTCAGCATTGATTTATTGTGTTGTTGTGTGTTCTTTTAAAACACAGTAAATCTAATGACCATGAGAAAATATCATTATTGTGTTCTGTTCAGAAGCTTTGTTAGATGCTCAAATGAGGCTCTGTTTGCTCCTTGCTGTCTGTGAAAAGCCCACAGTGAGAAACATATGAGAAAAGAGAAAGAGGTAATTTTTAAAATGTGATTGGGTTGTGTTCTCATTGATACATGATGTTTATTTTGTGGCAGCTGACAAAGAAGGGAATTTAGAGATTTTGTTGGCATTCTACAGTGCAGTGTTTCTCATCTCGGCTGTGGTTGCCATGGGAGATTAGGATGCCAGGCTGGTCTTGGGCATCCTGAGAGAGGTCTTGGAGGGAAGATTGGAGGGTCATGTGATCGATGAAGTCGGCAGCCAGGAGACAGAGCTTGTCTGAAATCAGATGAAGAAGCGCTTCGCTCGATAACAACCACACAAGTTGCATTCAGAAATCACTCTGAACTCCACACTCTGAGCTTTTACAATATTGGAGAGATAGAAATAGAGTCAGGGTGTGCACAGCTGCGGTCATTTTCAAGATATGATGATCCAGACAACTTTTTTAGATCCAAATGGCAATTGAATGAATCACATCTGACAATGAACAAAGGCAAAATTATATAAATTTCAGTCTGATTTCATAAAGTGCTAGAACAGGTTGACAGGTTAATAACAGAGTCTTAAAGACTCTTAGACTTAAACGTGTGAAACATTAATATTTCAGCTTTTTTTACTTTTAACACACGTTCTGCATATCACACGTATGCCACAGTTGAAGCCATTTTTTTTTCTCCAAATGACATCTCAGTTGGATAGACACTCCGTATGGTATTCTGCATATCTTGTTATTTTCTTCCACCAAACTTGACAAACACACAAAACTGCACTGCAACTCTTGCCATATGTCAGAACAGAACTTCATGGTATTTTACAAATGGTTTTCCTTCATCTAAAACTCTTGTCTGTCTGCAAATAAGAGATTTTATCCCTTCACATTTGGAATCAGTTCATTGCTCTGATCGGACAACAAAAACTGCTTAAAATGTCTCTTTGCTGTGAGCATCTGCCTTTCTTTGGTGGCAACGTGGCGTGACAAATCTTTAAAGAGAGCAGATATTTGACGTGCAGTTTTGTACGCTGGGGTCAGCGGTGAGGAGAAAGATTGTGCTGCTCGAGTATGTGTGTGTGATGTTCTGTTAAGTCTGTTAAAAGATACTGGTGTGTAATTGTTCTGCAAAGCTTTCCGTTAAGTACACAAATCCTTTTGATGAAACCAAAGCGGTTGTCAAGCACCGACACAGCTATTATGAAACCTTCCAGCGGGCACAATGCTTATCTCTACCTATCTTTATGTTCCTTTCATCATTTGTCTGTTCCACATGTCTCTGAAACAGGAAGGTCTTAATCAGGACTTTTTCATGGGTTTGACCTTAAATTGTGGTGACAACAATAGGACACAAGGACACACATTATCCCTGCTGAATTAAGGAACTAAAGCAACAGAAAGAAGGAAAAAGACAACTGAAGGCCTAAACAAGGAGCAAGTGAGAACTATAATAACAATATCCCACAAAGAAGGTAAATGGAAAGGGTGTCTACGTAAAAAAATCAGATGTAAAGAGTGAGAGAAGGGAAGTGTTGGCAGGTTGAAGTGTATTGGGTATTCGATACCAAGATAATATACTCTAAAGGTCAGAGTGGTGCCAAACAGGATTGATTCAGCCAGCTGTACTTGACACAAGCCTCAGTGCTCAATAAAATAATATGCTTGTAGCATATCAGGCCATCTTCACCAGGCCATAACGTTGACATCACCAACCTCAGCGCTGAGGAAACATTACCTGAGGGGGGTGCTCAGGGCAACATGCTTTCATTCCTACAGTGACGCTCACTTAAAAGTACTTCAGACTGATCTGGGATCAGTTTCAGTGTTCTTGTAAATTATAACAGGGTAGTGGGTGTTCAATTTCTTGGTGTGTGTCGCCCACCACTTACAAAACGGCGCCAGCTCGGCCTCAGCAGTGAGAACAAACCAGAAATAATGATAAGAAGCCTTCAGTTCAGTCCAGCAGATGCAGTCAGGGTTTTACACTGGCGAGGGGGATAAGATGTATCAGACTGTATTTATTTACTATTATATTACCTGTAATTAGCGTCCAGTGGTGGGTGAATTAAGAAGAAAAACTAACTGGCCATAGATATTTCTTACTGGTCATGAAATTGTATTTTGCATGTTTTTTATTGCACATATATTTTTCTGTATGGTAATGGAATTATTTTGCTGTTTTTATTGCGTGTATAAACAGTGCTATGTGTCACTGGAAGGCATATATAAAATGTCTGTGCATTTCTCTGTGAAACTGAACCTGTCACAAAAATGACAGATTGTGTATTTGTTGTTCTGTTTTTCCATTTTGGTTCCTGAATGCATATTCACACGCGGAGGAGTACAAATACTAAACTATATACATTCAAGATAAATATAATGGCAAATGTTCCTCTGAAGTAAGAGCTTTCAGAAGACCACAAGTTATAGATGTTTTCCTTACACAGTGTATATAGGATTAGCCTTGCAATGTCACTTACATTAGCAATTCAATTTAAGCTATATATTATGTTGTGCTATAAGTAACATTTTAAAATATAAATATTTTCTTTTAATGAAGTTTTTAATTTCAGTTTTTTCCATTTTAATTTATTTCTTTTTCCCCACCTGCGCACTTTGTCACACTTCAAACCGCTGTAATAGTGAATTAGTGAAAAGCTACAGTGATACTTGATCAGTGCTTGAGGAAACTCTGAACTACTTCCTGTCTTCACAGCGCTGCTGTTGGGTATCTTCCTGTACACGCGCTGGCGAAGCTACAAGGGTTTGAAGGAGGGGGTGTATCACGTGTCCGCTCACCATGACGGCTGGGAGGACATCCGAGAGAATGTTCTCAACTATGACGAGGAGGGTGGCGGAGAGGAAGACCAGGTTGAGTACATGATTTCTCTTTTGAAACCTCCTAAATTGATTTCAAAAAGATTCATTCAACCCAGCAACACAGGTCATAGAGTCTGTGACCATTTTGAAGGTTTCTAAATGACAGACATTATTGACACAGGAGCACAACTGAGTGACCAAAGTTACTGTGACAACTTGCTACAGGTTGTCATGACACCCTGTCGCAACAAGGCACCCGTGTCAGTTTGTCTCTGTGACAACCTCCAACATTAAAAATGCCCTCTGATGTTGATGGCAAGTGGCTTTACTGAGTGCCAAGAGGTTAAAAGTGTGACAGCTTATCAAAGTAAATAGCGAACAGTGACTTCCCCCACAAAACCATGCAGCAACCCAACACACAAGAGGTTTGTGGTGTTTGATACACTGGTGGTTGCTCTGATTTGAAGTACGTGGGTGTAGATGTGTTGCAGGATCTCTCATTCTCATATCAGCTCCGTGTAAAATCCTGTTACATGATTATCAGATGCATAGTGGTGCTCTGATCCTCTCCATCTGATGAGGCTTCACACATCTCTCTCATCATGTAATCAATTACACCCACAACTGTGACTCCCACACCTCTCTCGCTCTCTCTCTCTCTCCCTTATTTACTTCCACACGGGGCATTTTTGTACCTGACTGCAGAATAACGAGGGGAATCTGTGGAATAGCATTAATGTTGGTGTTTTATGGGAAAGAGGCTGTAGGATTGGTGTCGTGTTTTGTGTTGACTGAGTGTGTAATGTTTGCGCTTTGCTCTTCACTGTGTCTGTCAGGATTCTTCCTCTCAGGTGCAGGAAGACGCACACAAAGGTGCTAATCAGAATACGGCATTAACAGCCCAAATCCGGATTAATGCCATTAATGCCAACAGTTTGGGGAATAATAAATTATGATGGAAAAACTACAAACAAGCAGCTTATTTTGTCAGAGAGTTCTGTCTTATTAGTCCAGGATCAATTGTTGCAGTTTTTGTGACAGACGCTGTTGTTATTATGCCCGAATGTAATGGCACGAAATGAAATGCTAATGATCTTGTTATTTGTCACTGTGTTGCTGCCTGTGTTTCATTTTCTGCTTCCCCTTTTCCTCCCTCTCCTTCAGAATGCTTATGATATGGCAGAACTCCAAAAGTCTCTGCAGCCCAGTCCAGCCCAGTCGGTGCAATACAGCCGATCCCGAGCCATCCACCACCACCCGCCTTCCCAGCAGCAGCAACACTTATGTCAGCCTGACCCCCCTTCTAGAGCAGGGACCACCACCACTTCCTCCATCTCCTCCAGCTCCACCATCGTCCGCAGGGATGTGCCCCCCTCCTGGTCCCCGGCTCAAGGCCAGACCACAAATACCAGCAGAGCAGCTCAGCTGGCCCGCAAGAGCCTGTCCTTCTCCAGCCAGGACCTGGCCCGCTACCTGTGTGAAATTATCCGCGATGCCGACCAGCATCCGGAGACGGGACCCTTTGACTCCCTGCAGGTCTTTTCCACAGAGGGTGGCGGCTCGTTGGCTGGGTCGCTGAGTTCCTTCAGCTCCGCTGGGCTGGAAGAGGGAACAGCAGGTCATGAGTGTCTGAAAGAGTGGGGGCCACGCTTTGAGAAACTGAAATCCCTGTGTGAGCGAGCAGAGGGCAGCGACCTATGAGGAAATGCCGGGAAGAGTTCCTACAGTCTGAGGAAAGGAGGGAGACCACTACAAACTTTTCTAGAAAACCAGAGAGATTCTTATTCTAAAAATGCCTACTTTTTGGCTTTCTCTGGTTGTGTTTCTTTATAAGAGATACTGCCCCTGCGTACAGAACCAGATGGCATCTGGGACTCTCAACGAGCAGCAAATGGGAAGCGCCAATCCAGGAAAGTTGTGGTCATGACAATTTTTAAGACCAACATGGGTGTCTTTATTACAGTGACTTGCGGCTGACAATGATTTCAGTGGAACCATTTGATGTCTTTGTGACTGACGCTGGCGAAATGCCACAGACGTGCTATGGACTGAACTTTCCTGATATCACATTCTATATGTCTGTTTGGTCTATATGTTCTTAAATAAAAGAGAGAAGGAAAGAAAAAAATGTGACCAGGAGGGTTTTTTTCTGCATTCATTGGCCGGTGTCTGAAATCAGTTTGCTGCTTGTTCTGTCAGAGTGGCCACTTGTGTTCATCAATCATAACTTTATACTTGCTCAGCCCTTTGCATAAATTCTATTCTCATGGATGCAGGGATAAAAGAGGCCGTCTGTGGGGAAAAAAAGACTAAAAACAACTCAAGATATGTGGGGAATATAAAAAAAATAAAAATAAAACAGAAAGCAGCCTTATTGTTTGGTATTTTAAGAGACATTACTTGGGAATATCAATTGTGTCCTGTCTTTCCAGCCTAGCCTAAAAGGACTGAGGAACACCTGGAATACAAATGCATCTGAGACGGTGGAGGCTGAAGGAACAAGGCTGAGTAGCTGGCTTGAGGATGAAAGTTTCCCATATATGAAAACTATGAAAAATTATTGCCTCCAGATTGCCAACCAGATTCACGCACATCCATTCAGACAAATGAAATAATGTCCGTGCTGTTCTGTGTGATGGACTCAAACATGATCCTGAGCTCTGGTGAAACTAAAGCTTACTGCACTGGATGAGCTTATCATGTGTGGGAGTTCCACCTCAGTTTGATTCCTTTTAAAAGCATTATGATATTAACCAAACCAGCTTATCCAACCGTATCATTTCTTCTCCCACTATAAATAACTCAGAAGCCTCATACACATGGCATTATTCACCGCCGCGGTGTAGACGGGTCTTGGCAGGGAGCTAAGGGAGCGAGTTGCGCGTACCGGTGACTGCAGACGTGTAACATGTAATGGGCTTCTGCAGGCGTGTGGTAAGCTGCATGGGGCGCAGGAAAGAATAGCTTCTATGTGCTGCTTTGCCACTCTGCAAATGGAATAACTAAAAGTCATGTAGCCTCCCCACACGAGGCCTCAAATGCCAACCTTGTATTTTATGCATTTTGAGGCAATGTTTTATGCCTTCCTTTTATCATTCCTTTTTTATTTTATATTTTTTTTGAAAGAAGAATGCAGTATTTGGAGCATGACAGGCTGGCTGTGGAGAGTAGGAGTGTTAAAAGACATCGGAGTGCTAATCCTAATGTGAACTGATTGCTCACTGTCATGCTGTGAACCAAAGGATCATGGGAGTTGAAAAACTCGATGCAAATGTCGTCACTCTTATTACGGATCTCAAAAGTGCCAATTTTTCCAAAGACAGCAACAAGAGAATAAAAAAGATTTTTAAGGTGAAAATAGAGCTATATCTGAGAGTGCAATGCTTGCTGTTTTATAGTTTTGAAAAGAACCCAATGGTATTGGATTCATGCTTGTAAGAGAATTGGAGGGGACACAATATAAGGCGAGAGTGTTCATGGAAAAAACAGTGGGCTTTGTCTTTGAATCAGAATTCCTTATCTTACAAAACCAATTCCTTTGATTTTGAACCAAGGCCACCTGTGGTGAACACAGTATTATATTTTGTGAAACAATGTTTTTACCTCATTTGTGCATATCAATGAAGTAACTGCTTTTTGAAAATATAAAGAGGTCTAATGCTCTTTATTTAAACCTTGTTTTTTCATGGATTATTTTATCTTTCCTTTAGTTGTTAAATTATCTTACCATTTTGTATTTGCATCCTTCAAAATGTTTTTCTTTGTCAATTCTCAATAAACTGAGTTTTGTTACGGCTTCAATGATACTTAAACATTAATGTTCAATGGTGCTATATTCAAAGAAAACAGAGCCATCTTATTAATTTAATAGTGAATGTCTTCTGTCTCTTGATAATGTGGTTTATTTTATATGGAAAATTAGCTGTAATTAGTTGTTGATAATGCAGGACATGAAATGAGAGCAGACCTGTGTTTATAAAATATTTTTGTGGTTTGAGTTTAATGACAAAATTAATTTGCAAAGGTGTGTCCACATCAAATATGTTTTTATTACAAAAATGGAAATGTACAGAACATTAACAGTTAATGACAAATAATGACAAATTAACACTTTTTACACAAATGAAAACCATACTTTTGCATGAAGTACCACAGTAACAAACAAATGCAGTTACATTTAGAATGAACTATACCTTGAATTTTTACTATTAAACAATGACATTAAACAAACATCATTGCTATGCTGCTAACTCCATAATAATCATCTGTAGAGGGACAATGAGATGTGACTGAGACATTGTGCAAAGCAAAGATTTAACGACAAATGATGCACCAATAGCTGTTCACCATATTATAAGGAAGGAGCTACAAGGAGCTACAAACAGAATTTTCTGGAAAACAAATTAATTTTAAAGCAATTTAAAATGGTCTTCCACATTTTAGAGAACCTAGGTACATTTATTTCTGTAGCATTTGTAGCCTCTCAGAAGTTCTTTTGAATGGATGACTCATTAGTCCAGCAGAGCTTATTTGAAAATGGCAAGGCACTTTCATACACAAAAGGCTTTTCATTTCTATCTTTAGATGGATCATTGTTGACCATTCAATAAATGTTTTACCCTGTGCTGTAAAGACTGTTTTAAAAAATCTCAGTTTAACTTCATTGAATACCTTCAGAATGAATAGAGGATAAAAATGTCTTTGCAGCTCTGGTTTTCATCCTTAAACTAGGTCTATTACGGTTAAATTCTGTGTAAATTAGTTGAAATCTCTAATCTGTCTGTCTCCAAAGCAAATACCTCCTAATAACACACCTAAACCACAAAACACTCCCATCTCCCATCCCATTATAGACATGATGAGACCATATATATATATATATATATATATATATATATATATACACTCCCTCCCTCTCTCTCTCTCTCTCTCTCTCTCTCTATATATATATATATATATATACTGTATATAAGAGAACTAACAACAAAGTTGTTTTGTTACAGTTTCACTGTAATTCCTCTGCCACAACAATGTGACAGACACTAATTTATAATCCAATGCTAATTAGAAGACTGAGTAACTAACAATATCCACAGTGGTATGACAGTTTATTCCTACAATGAGAATTTATTGGCACTTTCTTGTAAGGTTGAATCTCCAGATTCATCACTGTTAGAGGGACCAAAATCAGCAGTTCCTTTATGTATACATTTATAAAAACCATATTCTTATTCAAAGCAGCCATACAGCAGGATGTAGCGCTGAGTTTGAAAGCCCAACTTTGACACAGGCCAACAGTTTGACAGATATAATGACAACACTGCCATAGACACAAATTATCCCAAACTGCTCGTGTGAATTCCAATTACTAACAACCATTTTCCCCAACTCAATTTCTTCACGTCATTGGGTTGGAAATGTGAGAGAGGAATGAGGTTGTAAAAGCAGTTTTTATGCGTGTGTCTGAAAAATATTCTGTGCACTCTTGTCTGTTTTAAAGGTGAATGAGGTCTGAGGCTGTCAAGCTCCAATATTACAACTGAAAGTGATGTGAAGGACTCAAATGGTGCAGTATTTCAAGTCATGTGACAGCTGTGCATGAGACGTTCAAGTCGTAATTCATTTATAATCTTCCACTCCAGTGAGCCGCTAACTGCTGCCACCAGATAATTAAATCAGCGGATTGAATTCGAGAACCAGATCTATCTGATCTGGATTGGTTTTGTAAATCAACTAATCCATTGAAACAATCAGACCTAAGAGTTTGTGGGAGAACTAGCAATGTATGATTCCTGAACAAACAATTATGCACCTATGATATTTTTTTCTATGCTCTCATATGGCGGTTAAACAGCTTCAGAAAAAAATGCCAACTAGAACACTTTTTATAATTGTAATTTTGAAAATTGACAGCCTCTGATATCATATATTATTCCAGTATATTCTTTAAACAAAAATTACCACAGAAGTCAGTCAGTCATACAGGTGAGTAAATGACAGAAATGTTATTGTTGCATAACTTATGCCCTTAGATACTGAATGTGTGTAAATGTTTGGCTGGTGGAAGTGTTAAGAGAGAGAGAGAGAGATTTTCCTCCACTCTCTCCATGTTAAACTCCTGTTGCGGCAGACTGGCTCAGAACATGATTTACGCACACTAACACGCATCAAATCATCTAGCGCGTGCTGGTTTAATCAGGCATCTCTCCAATCTCTCATGCACACACACCTGCTACTATTACCACTCATTGAACATTCCAGATGGGGTGTTCAGACATTCAGTAAGTTGAGCGACAGCTCTGCGAGATCGTGTTAGTTTCCACTACAGACCACTCTGGCTCTTGTTTTTCTTCTTGGGTTTCTTTAGCTTGTACACATGAAAGGTCTTGTTCTTGAACACTCGAGTGAAGAGAGTCGAATACGGAGACACGTCTGTCTTAATGGCCTCACAAAAACGAGGATGAGATGCTGGGACAAGATCCGGGTCATTTTCACCAGAACCATCCATTATCTGTAACACACACACAAACAAATTGGACTTAAAATGGTTATTTTCCACGAGGTGGTTAATCTCAATCAAAATTGTTGGAAATACAGATTAGAAATGCATGGAAGATCTCCGAAACAAAATTTTACTTTTTGTGTAAGCATTCCAGCTCATTCTTTATCTTTCAAATCTTGGAGAAATTGTGCCCTTAGGTTTTTAAACATTTACTTTGATAAATATTCCCAAATTAACAGCAAGGCTTTGGAAAGCTGCTGCGGGATCATTCTCGGCAGACAGACAGACATAATATGCACCCATGGGAGAGATCAGAGCAAAAATAAAAAGTACAATATCCCACACTACACACTGCATTTTTGGGCCATCAGTATTGCAGTATACATTGTTTTTTGTTGTTATTTCTGTCTACAATCAGCAACCATAAAAAACATCAATCTTTATGATGGGAAAGGGGTTTAAAATGCAACTTATTTGAAATAACCTATTCACACAGAACATGTTAGGGGAGTGAATACACAGACACAGACTGCTGGACGCAGCCTAAAGATATCTGACTGCATCAAAGAGGAAGAGAGAAAGGTTCTTTCATAGCCTGACAGAAATACGGATCAGAGGAGCAGGAGAAGCAAACCTCTATGAGCTCTTTCAAAGATATCACAAGCACCTTAGATCCATGAATGACAACCACTGACTGACAAGCTATTTGCAGCAGGAGTTTGAGGAGTTGCATTTGCATTTAAGCAAATGCAAACGAACACATCCGTTTTGAAAGTTTAAGATATTGTTTGTTTTTTAGGTATTAGCAAACAGCTAATAACAATCATGCTAGTAAACAGAAGTGACTTAAGCTCGATTAGACTGCACGCAGGGCTGATGCTGACTCTTGTGCCACTCTGGAACAAGCCAACAATGTAGATGTAATTCTAAACAGAAGAACAGCGGTATTTAATGACTAAGAGCTGTGGGTGAGTGAGAACAAGATGACGTGACAAAAAGCGTCAACTATACACTTAGTTGTTATAGCCATTTTTCGTGAGAAATGAAAACACCTCCAAGAGCCAAAGAGGTTTTAAAGACAAAAAAAGAACAGGAAAAAGAACAAGACAGAAGAGTTCAGCGTTTTACCGAAATGATATTTGCTTATTGTCACATCAAGAATTCAGTAAAGGGCAAAGTTGTTTGTTTTAGCTCCGCTGAAAAAGGTCTCGTTTCCTGCAGCGAGAGAAACTTTCTGATATGGTTCATATAAATGGAACAATTGTGATGTGTGGCTATGAACTGGAGATTCTGTGCATGACCTACATGTCCGTTTGCCAGGTCGAGCAGGTCCCTCAGCCTACAGCCTCGGCTGTGCCTCCGCTCGTAGCAGATGCTGTCTTCCAGCACGATGTGGTCGGCTCCAACTGAACTGAGAACTTTATGAACCTCTTCAGCAGACTGACGCGCATAGATCTGATATACCTGCAGGGAATGAAGAGAGGAGAGATAAAAACATGTTCCTGCTTTAACAAGATGGTTAAAGATCTGTGCTTGGAAGCCAAAGGCTGCAGGTTCAAAATATTAAAATGTTCAAGAGCCAACACCACTGTACCCACTGATCAAAACCTTTAACAAGTGAAACACTGTTTAAACAGATACTCTTCCATAATATGCAGTTATTCATATTGACATTGACCAAACCAGATGATATTACAGAGATTCTTTTGACACTTTTGAAACCTGATATTATGATGTGCAGGAATTTAACTAACACTGTTGACACTTAAAAACTGTAACTGACGTTTGATTAATATTAGCACATCTGTACCCTACCACAACACAACACAGTGCTTATGTATGATAAATATACATTTGTTCCATTTCTAAAAGAAAAAAAAATTAAGTTCTTGAGAGGTTTGTCCATTTTCTTTTATGAGAGATGGTTTCTCTATTTTAATGCTACACTAAACAGACAGAAAACACTCTTTATTAATGCTCAATGAACAGGAAAGCACTGGCTCCTGGCCACAGGCACTTCAATGCACAAACAGGGAATGTAAATAGTTATGTACTTTTGCACAATTGAATTGGCAATCAATTTCTGTTCATATTTTCAGCATGTTTTCTCTTTCAGACCCAAAAAGGTTTACATTTTTAGACAAACATTTTTTGGTGATTGAACTTTTGATGCAATTCTTTATTTAATTTGAAATTTGCCCTATTGTCTCTACAGTTAAAACAGTTCATTAGGAGGTTCGGGTTTATATAAAAGTATTTAATGAATAGTAGAAGAAAATGTGGTTTGTGGAAGAATTTAGGACATGCAAACCATTTGAAAAGTGTGGTGTGGTAGATTATAGTTACACAATTGGCTTTGCATGTGCTAATTACTCAGTCATTAATTGGGTAGCACACCTGTGGGAATCTGTGTGTACTGATGTACTAATTAATGTCTTTCTGGTTAGATCAATTTAATTCATCAATGAAACAGGAACGCTAGAGCAGGTGTATGTAAAGTGAATGTGGCATATTACCATTATCAGTTTAACCTTTCCGAAACTGACTTTAGTCAGTAATAGTTTTACATACCATTTCTACAAAACATCCAAATTCTGTCACAAAGACTCAAGCACAAAAGTAACCCTATCAGACCCCACACTGTACTTACCGAAAGACATACTGTAGAAGAAAAATAACACCAGCATAATAGCTCAGAATCAATGGTGGTTTCAGCGAGTGAATATTAAACTTTGCATTTATAATTTATCATTTATTTATTTACCATGACATTAAAGTCATGCTACATATAACATCAGTGCTGTAGAGGTTATTTAACTTTGTGAAAAACATCTACTGAAGTGTCAATTTCCAGCCATCTCATGTAAAACGTAATTAATATAATTATGCCAGTCAAACTTATGCAGATGAAGTATGTCATCACACGTCATTAAGAAAGCCCTTAAGAGGATTTGTGATCCATTTACTCATGGTCTGGTTGTAATTTCATGATTAAGGACATAACCTGATTTGTTAAGGTATGCAGTTTTTATACACTTTTATACATAAACAAAAGTGAATACACTGAATGTTTAGTTCATTTTGGCTGTTTTATCGATCTGCTTCATTTAGTTTCATTTACATAATTAAACATGATTGCAAAAGGAAAGAAAATCCTTTCACTCCAGACTCTTTGTTCGTATGGACTAAAGGTTTTCACAGCAGGGGTTTGATTTGTTGCAAAAAATACACATAATCGAAAGCTGATTATGTAAATTAAATGAATCACGTATATATTGTGACTCTCGCACAATCATCAGCCAGTACCACACTGACTACTGTTTGTGTCCTCAAAAACCTTCTTACCAGACATGTTTTGGCATTAACACCAAGTAAACAAAAGCACACCCAAAAAAGCAAAGCGATTGTTGTCCTGGGAGAGCTGCTCGGCCCTTGTATTGAAGCAAACATTCAAGCAAACATTCCAAGAGAGAAGTCTCCTACCTCTCTGGTCCTCTCCCTAAGCGCCCGGTCCTCATAGTGTGGGTGGTTTGTCAGTACTCTTCCTGTACACAGTTTAATCCCCGCCAACAGCTGCATACTGCCGGCAAACACTGCCCGTTTTGGTGTCTTCAATCTTTCGAGAAAAACATAAGAGCTTGCTGTCACATTTACGTTTCAAATTTCGCCAACATTTCAGAGCAGGGATTGGCATGAAAGAGCTGAATGTGTCCTGGTGGCATTTATGAGCACAGAATAGTGGGAAAAGCCAAACCTGCAGACATTTATCTCGGGGGGAAATGCTAAATGGCTCATTGAGAAGGGACGCAGCTATTTGTCCCATTACTGAAACGGAACACAGAGGATATGAAGTGCGCCGCAGGTTTAAATAGGCACTCTGGATGCGATCTATCTTGCGTGTTAATATGTATGTGCTTGGCATGGAAGGAAGTGTGCTATTTAATTAGCCTGGTGGAGATGTGACAGCCCAGTTGTTTATTAAAACATAACCTTTCAAATTCAGCATCCAGCATGCTAAACATACTTCTGTTTGCATTGACACCCAACAAAAACCTACAGGGCTACATACTGTATGTGCTTTCAGTTCAACTTGTTCGAGTCTGCTTTGAATAAATAACTCAAAACTGCCACTCCATTTCCATAAATACTGTGTCACAGAAGACCTGCTAGAAGGTCAGTTTCAACTCAAGCACTGAAAATACAAATTCAGGATGGAGCTGTTTGTTGGTGTCTGTTCTTCTGAAGGTTACCCATGATGTGATGATTTCATCTTTGTCCAAACTAGAATGTGTCTGATTAAAGATGGCTGTACAGCCGCTGAATAAAATGTTTCATTACAGAGAAGGAAGTGTGGTCAGAAGGGTCAGCCATGAACACAGACCCTCGCAGGAGAACCTTGCATGCACACACACAAAAAAATAATTTTCCTTCGCTCCACAGGGGTAAAACCACACACCCTGTTCCATCTCTGTCACTTCAAAACACACACACACGACAAATACAGGAACACAACAAAATGTACAGGGACAGATTCACAGTCTCACACAGAGTGAGCTATTTTCAATCTGATGCTGACTAAGACAGAGATAAAGCAGTAAAGAAGAAAAAACAGCTCCAATTACAGTGGGCGAAGAATGACTTAAGTATCAAACTTCAGAGAAAAAGCTTTCAAAAGAGCAAAGCCGCCAGAGTACCGGCCACTGCTGCACATTTATACACACACACACACACACACATATGTAGGTCTGCATGAAGCTGTGTTTGAGTTTTATTTCATGCTCAGCCTCTTTCTCATGCACAGGGGCCCTTTAAACACCCACAAAGCAGATTAAGTTCTCCAATCCCCTGTTCCAGTCTAACAGAGTGTTCTCTACTGCTGGACTTATCATGTTATCAATGTTAAAAAAAGAACCAAATCTAATTACATTCCAGCATCACAGGATACCACCGTCAGTCTGTTTCCTACCAGTTATTCCTTTCTCGTAATACCACGATTCCAATCCAAACAAGATTCCATACGCAGCTTGTATGGCTGCGACCATACAAGATTCCAATCTCAAATCCAAAAGACTGCAAAAAATAATCTGGATCCATGTCTTATTTTTTGGTAAAAATATGTATAGACTCATTTTCACATGTATTATATCTAGAATATATAAATGTATCTTGTAGAAGTTACTGTGTTTTGAATGTTTAGATACTGATTAAGAATATAATTTTTATAGGAATTTCTAGAAATGCATCCAGTGTACCTGATTTTTGGAGGAGGCTGACCTTTGACCTTTCTCACAGTGCATCATTTCCTATTCTTGAGGGTCCCAGTGTAATTACTTCATATTGACAAGGGACTGCATGAGCCGCTGGCAGATTTACATTTAATCTCTGATTTATATTCTCTTATGTAAATGTCAGCTTGTGTTAGCATGCACCCTGCTGACATTATAAAACTGATTGATGTCATTAACATTCCAATGAGAGAAGAACACAGAGTGGCCCGAGCTGCCGATGCCTCAGACATATGACCATGCAATAGATCTGCTGAGACTGAAATGCTTTAGGAATTCAGTGAGCTGAATTCATGTTCTCAACATTAGACTGATGCTGATTTACTTTTATAACTACAGATAAATCAGTCTGTGTTGGAAGGTTGTTGTTTGTCAACCACTCAGCCATTTCAAAGACTGAATTTACAGAGGAGCTGGACGTGTCATACGTGTGTCTTAATGTCTTCAGCTAAAGTCATTGCCTTCATATTAAGAATTTAAGTAGTGCTGGAGGTTACTTACGGAAGCATAGTCACAGAAAAAATGGTCGTCTTTGCTTTCCCTTAAAAGCTTTCAAGCTTTAAAAAGGATCTAAATGTCATAAATATAATTAAAAATAGACTTTCATCTGCACATTTATTAAGTTCATGAGAAGTCTGAATACAGTCAATCCTTTCTAATGAAATGGACTGATTTAGTTTTCAGTCTGTTTTATACAAGTTCAAGTTCAAGTTTATTTATAAAGCGCTTTTCACAATGGTGCATTGTTGCAAAGCAGCTGTACAAAAGACAAAAATATCCAAGGATATTTACACTAAAACTTGAAAAATAAAATAAATCAAGAGAAGCACACACACAAAACACATATACACAGAACACATACACAAATACATAATTGCAATATTATTTCTAATATTACAGTAATTTCTAGGTGGGGTGTGTACACAATGACTTAATACACAATGAGCAGAAGTAAAGCCAAGAGGAATGTGGCCCTCATATGGACAACATTTAAAATGTGTGTCTTTTCAAAGCATAAAAGCATCAGTCTTGTAATTGCATGGAAAAGAGTGGAAAAGTGTCCAGCACAGCATTTCTGCTTTTGTGTTCCTCAGAAGAAAGTCATGAGGGTTTGTAAAATGATCACTGAAATGTCATTTTTTGGTGAACTTTTCCAATACTGTACACCATGAACTATCCAGACATAGTTGTGTAGACAGTCACTCATTTTAAATGGCTGGCATCAGTATCTGCTGTCGATCTGGGTCAGACAGATGAATGCTTATCTTACCCCATGTTTAGCTGTTGGGTTTCTGCACATCAACTATTTGTCAAAGGGTCTGGTTGACACACAAATTGGATAGTTTGTCAGCAATGATTACAAAAAATTTATTAGGTGGCAAATGACACCAGTCATGACATCTAGTCAACACTTGTATGATTGATAGAATTGATAGAATTATTTTTCTGCTACTTAATGTCGGTAGTGTTATTTTCTCCATTACAGATAAACAAATAGACATATAGCTCACATAACCCGCTGTGCTCTTCTGATGGCAGAAGAACTGACAAGAGATACACACACACACACAGCAGTGTGGAGATAAAGCCAAATCAGAACTGGTTCTCTAAGTGCTCTCAAGTAGTGTGGACCCTAATCCTGTGTGTGTGAGAGTGAGAGAGAGAGAGAGAGCGAGAGAGAGAGAGAGAGAGAGAGAGGAGGGTGGATCTCTACAGAGTGATGACAGAGAGATTGATTGTCATGACTTAAGAGAAAACACAACTTAAATGTCAATGATTGATCTTCACTAAAGAAAATTGACTTGACTAAAATGAAAATTGAGTCTATATGTTTCAGGAGTCACAAGAGAAGTATTTGGGGACCAGTAAACCTGTTTGCAACTAAGCCACTGAAATGTTTTTAAACGGGCAATAATAGACGATTATGAGTCTAGAAGCTGCTGTTAAATTCCACAAAAAACACTCATGAAACCCTGCTCACAAATCCTCAGCTGATCCACACATATTGTAGACTGTTATAACTGTTAGAGGCTGTGGCAAAAAAAACAGGTCATTTGTGCTATGAACTATTGGGCTAATAAGCTTGATTTGACAAGTTTTCCCCAAAGTGTGAACCATGCATGTATCATAAAAACCTGTGTGTGCACGATTTAATCTCTGGCAAACAATATACTCAACCAGATAGTAAAGAATTTACATCAGTAATTATAGACAAGTATTGAAAGGGGGTAAGGGACCTCTGAATTATTACCCAATATCTTGTTGGGGAGGCTAATTAGACTAATTAAAAGCACAAACCACCCATGTCAACATAATCAAAATATCTATTTAAAATGTTTGATCAAGCCGTGGTTTAGTGGTTAGTGCACCTGCTCTTGAAATTTTACCCACGTTATAAAATAAACAATTTGGTGAAAGAAGAAAATGACAAGTGAGAAATGGTGTCAGGTCAGCTTTCATTTGTGGAAGTAGAGTGTATTTTGGGCTGTTTGTAAATTCAGCTAGAGTTCAAATAAAGCAAGCATCTGCAAGCACAGCTACCAGCAGTGTCGGTGAGATATCTCCACCGAGATATTTCCAGCAACATCTCCACAGAGACGCACCAGCAAAAAGCCACTAATTTGATTAAATTAGAATGAAAAAAGCAGGAAAGTGGCTAAAAAGACAATAAGTGTGGAAGCACAAGGAAGATGTTAAAAACATGAAGAAAGGAGGAAGGAAAGGAATGAAAAAACTGAAAACAGCAGGAGAAAAATGTGTCTTTGTTCAGATGGGGAACACAAATTACTTGTGCTCTGAGAAGCTGTGAAAGTTTTTCCTTCAGAGAAATCAAAAGACTAATTTATCTTCATTATTTGAAAACAAGGCAACATTCAGAAACAACTCCTTTATGGAGGCTGTAACAAAAGGCTGCACAGCAGAAAACTACAAAACAAAAGAGGGACAATTAATTACATGGCAGGGAGACGTTCAGGACGATAAGCTGCTTATGGTGACAGGACTTCAGAACTGCAATAAAGAGCGTGTCTCCATCTGCAGGAGAAATGCGGTCTGATTGAAAGGCCACAGATCACTCACGGCAAGAAGTCACACAGGCATGACACCCTTCCCACAATGCCTCAGCTGATACAGCTGACACAGCTGAAAGATTGTAGGGTGTAGATGTCTTGGTTAGAAATTACAATGGTCTTCGCATGGGTGGTTTGTGCTATGACCTAGCCAGTCAATGACTTTTATTTGATTAGTTAATAGTGCAAACCACCCATGCAAACCTTGCAACAATCTCTTTTAAGACGCAACAGCACATGCGATCACATTCTCTCTTTCCCTCTGCTGAGATGCCTGGCTTTGCTCCAAACCTCTCTGAGCTGCTAACGCAGGCCGTATTTTGAGGCATCACAGGTGTGCAGCTGATGCAGAAGCTCTTTTATGAAGGTAACACCAAGATTTTTATGCCTTCTAAGATTCCATCTTATGTAACTTAAGATTCAAGCTAAATCTGGACAGTATGTTTGTATAGCGTTTCTTTGGTAACAGAACCTTCCAAACGAAGCCAGAGCATCAAACTTTTGTGAGCTTCACTATTTGTGTGCCACAAGGATTATCATTTTTACCACTTAAGAGGGTCATTTCAGTTAGATTTTGAAACCTGTCACTTAACACTAGCACATAGCTGCCTAATAAAACAGCCAGAAGTTATTATGAAGAAAACTTTCACCTACTCGCTATAAAACACACATAGCATGTAGTTTGCTTCTTTTAGCTCAAGTTAGATCAGAAGATTGCGTGACAGCAATATTTTCACAGTTCTAGTCATTCGCATTGGGCCACAGTATGTGGTATATTATTCAGTAAGTTCAGATCATGGTTAGACAAGGCTGATACTGCCTCTCTCAAGGCCGATACAGCCTCTCCTCGCTACACTTGTCATGCCCACCCTCCTTCTCTCTCTCGCCCTCTCCTTCTCTTTCCCAGAAAAACATCTTTAAAAATCTACATATAAAACAGTGCAGGCTTTGGCAGAACCAGACACACACAGAAGTGTTAAGAGATCCTGCTTAACTCGTTCATCTGATGGTTAATTAGCGCATGGAAGCGGCTTAATGCCACAACGTCAGCCAAGAGAACTCGAACACTAATCCCTGACACAAATCGCATTTTCTTCTGGGATACATCACCTGTGTCGTTGCATTCCAAACCTCTAAGTCTTTCTCGCGCCCTCACGCGTGTGCATCAACTCAGGGGTGGGCAAGACAACTATTATTTTTTTGCGGCTGAAGTGAGACCAGTGGCATTGATGAAACTCTCTTTGTTGCCAACCGTTGGAGTCTCTACAGCACCTAATGTCTTATTCATGACCACCATCTCAAACCGGCCCACTTCCACACACTGGTACCTGCTGCCTTACTTCTGCAAATATGATCGAATGAATGGAGCAATCTCTGCAGCTTTGTATTTATGTCCTTGAAAGCGTGTGAGGAAAAGACTGAAAAGACGAGAAAATAGACTGATCCAACCTTTTTGACCTGACACCATTTTGAAACCTGTTTTAAAAAAACTGTGATGTGGAATGTTTTCTGGACACTTTTTCCCAAGACAGACCAAGCGACAAGAATAAATTATGCAAATCACCTCCTCATTGTTTTTGTTTTTACTGTTTACGGCATAATTTGTTTGAGGTTGTCATGCTTGTTGTTTCCTTTGAGTTATGTGTCATTTGGCGTTAACTTAGAGTGCCTCTCTCCCTAATGATGTGATTTTGAATGTCACCATCATTGTGTTTTGTGTGTGCTACTTTAAGGAGCGTGTGTGCCGGGTTGGAAATATTGATTTGAGTTATTATATGCGTGTTGCAAGATGTCATCCTCTCATTATGCAGTGATTCTCAATTCAGAATGTTGCTTGCGGACACGTATCTTCATTTATGCATTACTGTAAAAGCCAAAAGCGAACCAAACTGCACCACTGAGCACTTTGGAGCATTCAGTGGGTCATTCAGCTTATAACTGACTGCGTAATGATGACTATGGAAGAGCATTTGGGACTTTTAACATTTTTAAAATTAACAATTAAAATGTAATATTAACGTCCCTCACTTTTTTCACCTGCATGCCAATAATTTACATTATTCATTTGCCAGACGCTTTTATCCAAAGCGACTTACAGTCTTGTATTCCCTGGGATCGAACCCACAACCTTTGCGCTGCTAATCCAATGCTCTACCGGTTGAGCTACAGGAACAATGATCGCCCCTCCAGACTAAGTTAGTCAACCCCTTGTCTATGAATGTGGTTCTGTAGTGTGCAAGTGAGAGAGAATATTACAGCTGTTTTACCTAATCCACTCCATTAGCTCCACAGTGTCTGGGTCATAAAACTCTCTGAGCTCAGATATCTCCTCCATCAGTCTGGGCCAAAACTGTCAAGAGTAAGACAGCGATTGACAGAGTGAGACGCAGCCATCTGACTGCTGTAATGGAAATGACTCACAATAATCAATGATCAACAAAGCAGCCCAACAAACATAAACACAAATCAACACATATATCTGATCGCTGCTGTGTTAACAGGGGAAGAAATAACATGCTTAAACCCAAACTCTCCTAAATAACACACACAGTGGGATATGAATACTTAGATTTGCATGTGATTGTGGCATACTGCCACCCAGAAAGCTTAACAAAACATGCAAACAGACACATAATAACAGTTTCAGATGTCTTACCTTGTAATAGAGAAAGGCGAGGATTACAATTGGAACAGAATACCTGATCAGTCTTATCTGTGGAAAGAGATTAATAACACAAACAGGTAAATAACAACAGGAAGGGCAGAAGGTGACTGTTATTGGTCTGGGCTGGAACTACACTGCCACCTAGTGGGGAAATACAATTTCAGCTGCGTTAACATGGGCACGTTAATGTTGAGCATTCCTCACTGAACTCATTATCTATTTATAATATTGAGCATTATTGCTTTCACATTACACTTGAGGAGTGAAATGTGCTATTCATTCTTGTTTTATGGTCTTTGAGAATTATGTATTGGATTCGATTTCAGTTATACACACACTCATGTCTCTTACTACTTGTATTGAGTATATAATGAGAGTGGGTGAAATGTACAGGTTTTCCTTTACTACAATTGTGATTTCTAAAATATATAAAAATGCTATACATCACAAGTAAAGTAATACAAAATATAATCAAAAATCCAACATGTGAAGACATTTGAAGTGGTGTTTGGAAAGCTCATAAAACCAAAACATGATCTGTTTGAAATGTAATAAAAACAGATGTACAGTACATATCTTTGTGTATGAAAACCATTGTGTTTATGAGAAGTCTCTTACCATGGTTTTACTATTGCAGTGTAGGACTCTCAGATATAACGCCCAGACATCCTTACTGCACACCCCAAACGCGGCAAACGCACACATGTGACCCGTCCACAAATATTTCATCCTATCAGAAGCAAGAGTGAGAGAAATCTAACCGTGCTTTCTGTTCATCTGCTGGAGCAAAGCTTTAAATAGCATTTTCAACTATATTAAGATTCCAACACCAAACAACACTTTATGAAGATATCGCAATATTCTGCCATAATTCACTCATCGCTCAAATTTCGACTGGACTGTCAACTTGGGATACGGACTAATAAGATGAAGGAGATCACAATTCAGAAGCGACGTGCAGGACAGGAAATGAGACGGGTGCCAGAGAGGAGCTCGAAATTGAGACGCATCTGAGCGACGGCAACAGCAGGGAATGAAATTACAGACAGCAAGTGACTGAAATACAGAGAGAAAATATCTGCGTGGAGAACAAGTGATGCAGGGTATGAAAACAACAAAACTTGTTTACCTCATGGTTGAAAAGGCAAGCAGGCCGAAGAAAATGGTGTGTAATAAATTGTAAGCGACATCTGGCCTCATCGTAAAGGTCCTCTCGTCTTTCTCTCTGCTCATTTGGCCTGAACCATTCGTTCTGGAATGAAGAATTAGAAGTCAAACAAAAGGGGAATAAAAGACAACCGTGCATGAAACATAGAGGGGAGCCAAGATCTGTGAGTTCATGTTTTTTGTATATTTTAATGCACAGAAAGGTTAATAGTCTCTCTGATTTGTGTGTGTGTGTGTGTGTGTGGGGTGAAACCCCTCTGGGTGTTTGTGGGCCCGGTGATTCTGATAAGAGAAATGAAAAGAACAGAAGGGCCATAGCAGCCCTGAAGCAACAGCTAATCTGCTTTGAACAAAACATAATAATACATATTCAGAATCCCTAATGGGGAAAAATATATATCTAGAGTCCAATTGTTCTGTATTAAGAGTAATAACTCACATTATAAGCAGTATTATGACCTGTAACCATATTCACATCTCTAATGGTCATTTCTCATCCCATTTGGTGTTCTGTGGGAGCCCTCTAATTACAAAAACGAACATTACAAGTATATTTAGCACTAAATTCTTCTAAATTCCCAGAAACACGAGGCTTGTCTTGTTAGGCTGTAAAGTACAGCGGTGCAAATGAGCCTTTCTTCCAGAGAGGAAGTCATTTACCTGAGATTAGAAAGCGCCACCAGCAGAAACAGAATGAGGAGAGCAATGAGGGTGCACAAATACGGATACAGCAGAACTGTGCCAGACAAGCGCTCAAATGTATCCAATGGCAACAAGCCAAAGGCCTCTTCACACAGATAAAGACTGGCATCAAAGTCTCTGAAAAAGAGAGAGAGAAGAGGAGTAAATACATTACACAGATTATTGGGAGCAGCGATTCATCTGAAATGGCTCCATATATTTCTAGTGGATGATCAGATTGCATTGCGTGCCAGATGTTATTTTTGTACCAGAGCTGGATCTGTTTAATCACAGTGGATTAATGGCTCGCTCCAGCCTGGATATGGATCTTTCTTCTCAATATGGCACCACAATATGGCCTTTGACTGATGACAAAAGGCTTAAATCTACTGCAATGCAAAATGGAACGCAACGCGAGATGGAACAGAGCAGTATTACCTCGTAGCCCCGAAGCCAAGCTTGACCTTTATGAACTTAAAGATGTGCTCGTCTGACTTCAGCTGAAGTATTTTCTGCCAATTAAGATGGAGAGAGAGAAGGATGAGGTCATTCACATAAATGTCTCCTCAGATGGGGGGAGGTGGGTTTTTGTTTATATGAGGGAGAGTGAGATGTGAAGAAAATGAGAGTAGGAGAAGGAAACTAAAGCTGGAGACTCTGAAGGATCATGTAGAGCAGTTCTATTGTATCAGGAATGACACGGCAGAAGAGGTAGAACATAATTCACAGCTCACCTTGGCTGAATAATTGATGATGAAAGTTAATGTGAGGACTAGAAGTGTGTGAAGAGACAGTTTTCCTATTCTTGTAACAAAGCCACCTGTTTTGAGCCCGGTCTGAAAGAAACACACAGGAAGCAAGTATTATTAAATAAACTACAATGATATTCTGAAATTCTGTGGGGGTTTTTTATTAAGTAAACTGAGAACTGGATTTTAAGGAAGCGATGTAACATAGGGACAGAAAAACAAATGTGATAAAGTGCTTCACATAATCACATTTCTTTACCATTTTCTTTTGTGATTATTTTTCTGTGTACTTTGTCCCTTAAAGTCACTTAATGCAGCCATCTTGCTAATGCCACTAGGTATTATTCTCTATCCAGGCATGCATAGGAATGTCCCATCTACTTTATTGAAAACCAAAATATCCAAGCCTGTTGTCAAGATTATGTTTCTGTACTGTCAAATCAGCTATAAAACTGGGCTATTGTATCTTAAATTGTGCTTCTTTAGCACAAATCAACGGAAAGACAGGATTTCTGTTCCTACAGGAGCACAGTGATCTCTCCTATTCTATATTTATTTTTCAAAGTGCTGTCCATCTGTCGAAAACATCTATGTGCGTCACAGAAACATCTGCTCTGGCAGCACTGAGGTGGAGACTGACCTGGAAGTGTTTGATGAAGAGAGCAGACACAATGAAGCTGAGCACCAGAGAGCCCAGAATCATGGAGTTACAAAACTGCAGAAGCCACACTAACAACAGACTCGAAACCTGGATCAGGTACAGAGACATCACCTACAGAGACAGGGGATTGAATTATCTAACCTCACACCCACTCCAAAAACTGGAAGATTTCCTGTGTGTGTGTGTGTGTGTGTGTGTGTGTGTGTGTGTGTGTGTGTGTGTGTGTGTGTGTGTCACCTGCTCTGCGGTGAAGAAGTCAAGACAGTCCAGAGTAAAGATTAAAAGTGCTTGTACCAGCAGGACAAACTGATTGAATTGCCATGTCAAACAGAAGCAGAAGGTTGCGACGAACACCAGCCACAGCAGAACCCTCTGCGGTTGAGAACACACACATGCTGTTCAGACCTGACCACCCAAACATTCACTATCCAGAGTTTCTTTAAGAACTCGTACTATGAGATTTTTCCCAGTGAGGCACCATATGTCTTGAAAGCTATTATACTCTGTGGAGAACACATACTGAGAGAGAACAAATATGTGTTCAGCAGAGTAAATATTTCACACATACACTGGCAATTGCTAACCCCCGTTTCATATTTCATAGAAGTTTCACTAACAGCAGCAAACAGTGATAAATGGTTCCCAAAACTTTACTGTCACATTCTTTCTCACTCTCTCCGGTTTTTACCCGCCATTTGTCAATAGTTTGCTTAACATGATCAAAAATGATGAACCTGTGCTATTAGACTAAACAACATTTCGACAGTCACTTAAAGCTGTAGTGTGTACTTTTCAATGTTTAAAAACTTCAGTCTAATCCCAGTTTAATATAGAATCTACAAATAAGTAAACCATTCATAGGTTGATTTTCCACAGCATGTCTAAACACTGTGGCCTTATGAGCTTTCAACAAATCCAAGATAGCAATGGTGGCTCAACTAAGGGTGATAGTTTGGGGTGTGACTATCTGGTTTTTAATCTACACAAACATCTTGTCTTCATTAACATCTTGTCTTCATTAAATCATTATTTTTGCAATCTATTTGTTAGTGTCACATAAATTACACAGACGCATCAACCAAACAGCTGATTTCTGATATCAGATGTTGCAAATTATCTGAATCATTTGATACAGTAGAAGTCAATGAAAAGACAGCATTTTCATTAACAGGATAGAGCACTACCTGGTGAACAGGTTTTAGTTGTGGCCTTAAGTAGCAGGTTATGGCTGCTACCTGAAGAGCAAAGAAAGGTATGGACCAGTTTTCTCTCAGAGAGATAGTGAACTCCACACGCGTGGTGTCCACTCTGCACACAAACCATCAGGAACAATTAAACACAGGAAACAGTCATGCACTGTGAGAAACAAAGATAATCTAAAAAATAAACGTGTTTCAAACATTCAAAGAGAATTCATTAAAAACTCTGGTAGCTCCAGCGGGAACGTCCCGTAAATTGGCCTGCGGCATGTATGGGATAAAAGGGCCCATTAAAATGACAAATTACATTTCAGTTTTGACTTTGGGAGATTAAATTCATATTTTGGGGAAACATATCAGCTTTCACACTTATCTGAATCCAGATGCGGGCTGAATAACAATAGCCATTCACACTTATTTATTTAAGAACTGCAAAGGTTAGACTCGTGCGCATGAGAGTTTGATTGTAAATATGTGTGCGCTACCTGTTGATAGTGTACCACACTCCGGCCAGAGCTCCAGCCAGCCAGGAGTTACCGAGTAACCAGGCGGTGATAAAAAGAGCGATGACATACACTGACTGCAAAGCAAACACTGTGTAGATGTAGAAATAAATTGGCTCCAAGTAGGCCTGCAAAACAAACACATACACAAGCATGCAAGCAGGACAAAAATGAATACGGTGCATGGAATCTGTCTTACAAAGAGAACAGTGGCGACTGAATACCTGGATGGGCAGCACTCTGTATAAAATGCTAAGGAGCACTTCTTGGTATATATTCATACGCTGTAGGATGTTTATTGTCCTCTTGGATTCAGTAGTGTTGTCATGAATAAGCTCATAAAGACCTGAGAACACAAACAAACCTATTGGTAAGCTAAAAAGATGTGATGTGAAGTGTGAACTTAATGTAGAAAAATTGGCATAACACAAAGCAACGTGGGACTGACTGACATGTGTAAAAAGTTATTGAAACAAGGAACCATTAGCTGATAAATAGTAGGTATTACTGATAAATAAACAATAGTAAATATCTAAAAGAAAAGTATTTCTCTTTCTGTGTATCCTTAATAGTAATAATTAGCTTATATGCAGAAAATAATGCAGGTTTTAAAGGGTTTCGAAGTTGTAAATATGAGCTAATAAATGTTAGTTTTTATACTACTGTATAAACTGACAGCTGGGGTATAGATTTACCGTAATCGATTTCCATGATTGCTGTGTAAAAAGCAATGCACTAAACATGCTTTTACTCTATACTCTCTTTTACTCTTTTACGCTATAGTACAAAGGTTGAATTGTAGCGTCTAGAGAGTTTTTGGCATCACTGTGGCTTTTACCATTTCAGTCTCAATGGGTAATGACCTAATTGTGATGTTTTTCAGCATCGCAGCACAAAAAGAAATCCATCCCAAATGGGGCTGTTAAGGGAATTAGTCTCCCAAAGACCACTTAGAGCAAAGTTGTGCATTTTCTCTTTCTCTATTTTTTGAGCTTGGTCACCCTTATATAGTTACGCAATAAAACATTCCTTTGATAGTCCTCGTATTACATAAGTGATAACGGAAACCAGACAGACGGGGTCAAAAAACTTGCCGTTACTAAATGGGTCAAGTTAAATAAATAAAGAAAATGGACAAAAAACTGTATTATTAACAACAACACAAAGAGGTGCTGTTGAAGCAATATTTCTGTGATACATAGGAAAAAATCACAGACTCAGAGATATGTGCTTGTTAGACAAGATGACAAGTGTGATTGTGTAACCAGTAAATCTGTCTTGCCAATTTGTGGGATAACATGCACATGTGTGTATGTGAATGTGTGTAAATCTTTATACCTTGCTGTATAGAAGGAGCCTTCAACATCTGTTTGTAGTAAGAGTAATAAAGGCCACATTCTGTCCGGAAGGAGATTTCACGCTCGACTTCCTACAACACAAAAAATGCTCAGGTTCAGTAACAATTACAAATGACAAGGAAAACAACAGGAGTAAACAATGTTAAAATTAACTACATCTGACAAAAAATCAGAGTGGCTATCTGACCAGCATAAACAGAGATTTTTGTTGCAAATCCAAGAAGTCATATATGGTTTTCAGAATTAAACAACATTCAAACAAAAACATCTCTTTGTTCCCAAAAAATTTGAATTGAATCACATTTGCTATTGCTGGGGGGAAATTAGTTGCATAAAACAACATTTCTGTTAGCATTTCAGATAAAATAAACAGTAATCAAGTCGGTTTTAAGAAGCAGTTTAACTAATTCAGACCTGGACATATAAAGAATGACCTGATGTAAGAACGTCTCTAACACTGTCATTACTAAGACTTGTCTGATGCAAGAGAACACACATTCATCTTCATTTAACAATGTTCCTAAGCAACATTCTTGGAGACAGAACTGAAGCCAGATCCTAGTCCTGCTTACCTTTAGGTGTGAAAACCACAGCAGATTCTCATGTATAGAATAAACACACCATGCATGAAACAGCCCAATAAACCCTGCCAACAGCAAACCTGCTGCTATGACAACAGCCAGCCAACATCTTTGTCCTGGAATGTGACACCATGAAAGCTTTAGGCACTCGTCCGTGTCCCCCTGCCCACTCCTATAATCCTGCAGACTGTCTTTGGTTTCAGAGTTAACCAAACGCAGTCTATCCTGGGAGGTCGGTGTGGTATCATCCAGATTGCTCTTCCTCCTGCGCCGAACCCTCATTCTCAAGGATTACTACTCTCTGTCTTTCCTAGAAGTCCTTCTGTCTCTGTCTGTACAAGACTGCAAGCTCCCTCTTTTGTTTACGACTCTTTCCAGAGTTACTTGCCCAAAAGCTTCCTAGCATACGTATCAAAACAATAAAACAGAGCCTCGTGAGATCATTCTAAGCTCAGTCGACACTAAACAACTATCTGCCAGAGGAACATTTCACTTGGGATAAGAGAGAGAGGGGCTGAGACAGGAAGGAAGGTGTGTGGGCCGTACAACTGGTGACCTCTTGGTAGTCAGGGGGAAAAACATAGAAAGGATGAAAAAAAGAACACACACTCGAAACATCATTTTTTTAGAGGGTTAGATGCATTTGTAAAAACAATTTAAGCTAACAATGGAGCTAGCTTGCTAGCTTGACACGGTGGCACTGTAACTATCACTGTCATGACTTCACACACAATGAATTTAGAAGCTTCCCAGTGGCAGCTGTCTCCTGCTGTGTCCCAGAAGAGACACGTATAAATCTTTAAAGGCTTTGGGTCAAAAATCATGGCAATGTTTGAACAGCAGTGACAACTCACTGTAAGACCAACTCATGCTGAAAACATTTACAAAACCCCTGTAAAATGTTTTGCTGGTTCCCAGAAAACTCATAAGTCTGAACTCGTCTGTGTTTATAATGAAGGTTCTCTGCAGTAACATTTGATTAACTACTAAACCAGTTAGCATCCTCACAGTTCATGCTCTGATAACAAGCAATTCATATGCAGCTTGTTTTATTTTGCCTGCAAATCAAAAACACCATCCCTCAAACCCTCGCTAAGCTGGAAAACGAAACACATGGAGAAGAAAACCTGTGCTCATCCAATCCCTGCAAGTCACGTTTACAAAAGCAAGTGTTCAGATGAAAGTTTGATGACTCATGCAAACTATAAAATCTCAGCCAGAGAGCACATGCTTTCCTTTTCCACTGCAGTTGCACTCTGACTTCATTTTAAACCTGAGATAACCTATCTGTACAATACAATGCAAACCACATGTTGAACTGTAAAAAAACAGGCACAACAGAATGTTTATGCACATATAAAGTTTCTACATGTGCTCTCATCTTAACATATCCCCAAAGCATAATAAAGGAGTTCCCAACATATTCATGCTACAAATAAGCCATTGAAGGCCAAACCACATTTCATAAAACAATCTTGATATCAGCTTTAGTGTTCTTGTGGTGTTGCATAGAAAATCAGAGCAATATGAGAAACAAAAGACCTACAGTCTCATAAAAACAGCACAAGTGTGATTATTTTTAGTAGCTTTTCTAAATTAACCCAAGACGTGAGTCACATAATTAACTGAGAATCAGACTGCATACCAGACACCATAAATAAATAAACCAAAAAGAAAGTGATCTGTTTTAAAACTTGCAGCTGTGAACCATGTAGTGATTGGGAAATGTGGATAAACTTCTGATCTGGTTTATTTTAAAAAGTAATCCGGGACACAAGGACAGGCTGATGTATCCAACTGAACATGACATAACTTTTTTGGCAGTGGTGCTTCTGTTTCAGCTCTGGATGTAATAACATGATCTCCAGCCTAAACTCTGGCTAACTGTTTATGTGAGTGTTACACCAAAGAGAGAGAGAAAAATAATCTTTCAGCACATATGGAAAATAATTCCTTTTCAAGAGGAACTGTGGAGACATACGCCATCAGTGGCTAAACCCAACTTTTGAGTAGCTTTTTTATACATCTGCCCTTTCTTTAAAGCCTGAGAATAAGGTAAATAAACTTAAAATAAAAGAACAAGTTAAAGCTCTGAATTTTACCTTTATATTAGAGAACCACAGGTCATTTTCATGAAGCGTGGCCACATAGATGCAGCACAGCAAGCCAAGACTGACTCCCGCTATTGAGCCAGTAATCAGACACAATATAGACCACCATGAGAAAGCACCTGGAAAGAATGACAGCAATATTACTCTCACCACAATATTAAACAATCCTCTTGCTACAAGAAAGGTGCATGCTATCCATCATAATGTTATAATACTAGCCCACAGTATACCGAATATATTCTAAAATAAGCCATTTTAGTGAATGATGATTTTGCATGATACCATGTTATATTGTAGTTATGATTTTAAAAAAAAATACACTTTGAACTGATGTAATCCAGGCTATGGGGGAGATTAATGGCAGGCTAGTGGTGGGATAGTGGTGGATCTGGGTAATCTTTCTGCATCCTTTTTTTGGCTTCTTCTCTGGTTTGATCTAAAGTCACTTTTATTTACTCTTGAAGGAACTCTGACCTGTTGCAAACATCTCTTTGGACTCAGCTACACACTCTGGCTTTAGGCTCTGAATGCTGGACCCCGGGTCCTTCCCCTTGCTGCCCTTTCTTTGTCTGAGCACAGTCATGCTGGGAAGCCGGCTTGATCTGGTTGAGTTCTGCTGAAAGATATTGTGAAAATATATTTATAAATAACAATAAAACACTAAATAAGAATTTCAATAAATTAGGTTATATATCACAATAAAAAATAAGTGGATTGATATTTAACAAATAACTGTTTAACTGGACAACCTATATGTTGTCTGGAAATCTTGATATTGCTATACGTTTTAGTATGTATATACTGTATAATATAGTACGTATATATTACACATTTTATTGCATGTATGACACATTTTATTATTAACAACTGTCTACGTACTCCACATAAACACACAGAGCGCAATATATCACCTACAAAGTCCAAATGCACAATGCCATGAACGTGTAAATCGATCAATAAGCAGTTACACACCATAATTAAAACCCGCCTCTCGGGCGGTGCTGACAAGCACTTGGTCGGAATACCGTTATCCTGGAAACACTGCAGCTAACGCTGTCAAAACGTTCCGTTCATGTTGTTTCATGACACTTCCACGAACTGCGTGCAAGTTCAAAACCGTCCGACGCATTACAGTAACATTGTAACAAACGCACTCTGTTATAGTTGCTCAGACAAGATATACAAAAAACATTAATTCTGCGCTTCTTTCATTCATTCATTCATTCATTGGCAGGCCTGGGTTTGCAGCGGCGTTTCCTGCTAACAGCTCAGCAACAATGTCAGGAGATCTCAGATCGCATCTGCCGCTGATCTCGGTTTCCTGCTAGGAAAAGGACAGACGGCTGGCCGTCTGGCCTGTCGCTTTACCCCACGCTTACACTCACCGTAAAACAATGCAAATGGATAATCGCTAATCCATGCGCGTCTCCCACCCTGCTGAATAAAGCCCGTAGTTCCTTATCGGATGTCCGGTAGCTCCTCCTCTCTTACAAATAGTCGCCTGCGATCGGTGAGCGGTGCATGAAAATAAATCTCATATAATTATTGTGAATCAGAGGGAAGATAGTATATAAGTAGATAGTATATAAGTACGGCGAGCCGCTCTTTAAGTCATCGCCGTGTTTTTATTCCTTCTGTAGATTGACAGCGTACAACATCACACCGCCGAGTAAAGAAAAGGGTTGAAAATGAACAGGAGCGCTTCCTGTCACATCCAGCGCCCCATCCGCCCTGAGAGACGGGTTATCTCACTGTCCTACTACCTGTTGAGCACCTGCCCCGGGACACATGAGCAAAGCTTTCAATGAGCAGTAAATACACTTCATGAAATAACATAGAATAAATAATAACAATAAAGCATGGTAGAATTTATCCATGTTATGAGAATGAAAACATTACCATAATAGTTTACCAAAATAACAGCTTTCTATGTTATTTTAAACTCATATGTATTTGATATTACCTAAACAAATTACTTAAACATTTTCCAACTCCTAGCATTGTGACCTGATATTACTTGAGAGGCTGCATGGGATATTTGTGCTTAAATTATTTGTCAAAGAGTTTCACAAAGAGTGAAATAAAAACTAAATTAATACACTTTTAAAAAATGGTGATCAAATACAGCACATATAACTTACACTTTATTTGTCAACTACACTTAATAAAACTGGTGACTTGATATTTGCCACTGCTGTCATCATTAAAAGAAATGAAACAAAATAAAAAAAAAAGATATCTGAAGAAAGACTCTGTATGGTTTAAAAAAAAATTCCATGTTCATTTATTTAACTAATTATGCCATATTAATTTATTTACAGTGCAAATGTTTTGTTACTATGGCATTTGGGTGGCAAAAGCGGTTACCATGGTAAATCTTTGTAAGGGTATTCCTCAGATATGCAGAAGGTTTCTCCCATTCAGAGCAGTTAAACTCTAGCAGCAGGAGTCCATTTACACACCAAAACCTCTTTGACTGCACCTTGCCTACTGTTGCTATGGCTGCCACAGGCTTCAGCATTAATAAGACTGAATGCTCTTGTCTGCTGTGATATAACAGCAGCTTTTTTTGGCATACAGATTATAATTTAATGCCTTCTTTAAAAGTATGCCTCACTCTTCCTCATTTTTAAGTGGAGGTGACAGTAGTTTGGGGTGAATAAGAAAGTATTACTTCTACAGGGTCCTAAAAATAAAAAACCTAAAATACATGCTGTTAATTATTTTAAATGGGGCTGATCTTGCAACATTGCTTAGGGCTGTTGTTAGCCTGAATACCTTTCTTTTCAGTTATTACCTCAATACTCTTAAAGTCTGCGTGAACCGGAATTTGTTTGTTTCTTAAGGGGGTGTGGCTTGTTCCTTAACCCTGGGAAATATTATTGATTATAGAAAAGGTGTTTCAAAGCTCGCACCAGAATACAACTGGAGGACGTTTGTTATTGGCTCTGGTTCCGCCCATTGTCCATATACAAGTGACGATTACGTCTGTGCAGTGTAAAACATAACATAATTTTAATAAATGTTTATACAATTTAATTCTATAATATACTTTTGTGTCACTCATTGCTGTTGCTTGTTGAAAATCCATTTTCTCTTTAGTGTTTCAAGTGCCTATAGAAAAATACAATACAAATTCAATCATTTATTCATTCATTGACTGGCTTTACAACAGCATCTCATATGTTCTGAGAATCAATAGTAAAGAATGAAACCAATCTGACACATAAAAGACAGCTTAGCAGTTGATGTTATACAGTTACCAATTCATTATCTTACATGCACCAAATGTGAGTGGCAGTGAACACACACAAAGCAGTTCTGTTGCTTAAGATCTTTATCTCACAGTGCTGTGACCCTTTCCAGCACCTTCATCCGACAGCATAGACAATCTCTAAATATTCTTTTGCAGGAAAGCTTGTCATCTCTTTGTGCGTAACAGTCTGAGTTCGTACAGCGACCCTGGTAATAGTAAGCCTGAGACTCAATAGATGATCCGTGTGGAACATCTCAATATGCTGTTGTTATCTGTTGTTCATAAATTAAGATTAGTCTTATGGCCATTACGTTTCATTACCCAGTACCTAAACCTACTTTCAGCAACTAAACTTTCAGCAACTAACTAAAGTTGTGGTTGGAATGCACTACACCTACTTGCAAAATCTGAACAGCCATCACACACTTGCAAAAAAACTGGGCATCATGCACTAAACAACTGAGGATCACACACTACCAGGTTTTTACTACCAGTCATTACAAACACAACAAACTCACACAAATATGCACGAGAAGATGCATGATATTCGAAACAAACATAGATGTTTGGAGATGACTGTAGTAGTTGTTGTATTCTATTGTAACTTTGTGCCATTGATTTCCATTGGCTCAGTGTATTATGACTTCTGATTTCACACTTCATACACTATTATGTGTTCTAAAATCTGCTCAGTTTTAAACGTTTTGACATCCTCTGACTTTTGTCCAGTTATATTTCATGAAACAGTTTTCACAGACATTAGATTTTATTTCTAATTATTATATTGAATAAACCCGCATAAACCTTGTCTTCTCTTCTTCTTAACAACACTGTAAACACAATACACATCCAGTGTTTCAACAGAATTCACCCTCACATATTTCTAACACTAATCTCTCAAAAGCTTTGGCCTCAATAAGATGCTTAACATGAAAATGACTTCAAACACGTCCCGGCTCTCTGTGCAGTGACAAATGAAAAAAGAATAACTGTTACATTATTCATTATGTCCTTCAAGTCGCCATCATTTAAACATTTGTGCACAATGGTACGCTTTAAAAAATCGTTCTTGTTGTACTTTTTATTATTGGAGTAATTACCTTAATATATGACATTTAACTGTGTGTACAGACCTTATTGAACTGCTTTTAGAATTTATGAACAACAATGAACAATACAGTCCAAATGATTCTGGTTAAAAGAAATAAAAGAAAAACGTTGCAGGTTGCTGAAAGGGTTGAAGATTATCAAAGAGATGCATATAAATTGGCAAGAACTCATCCTAGAGGATTATGGGAGAAGAAAAGCGTAAATGTTTAATGGCCGTCTCTTTTCTTCTTGGAAGACACTTGTTTATCTGGCTTAGGTCATTGATAAGCACAAAAGAGAGAGTGGATTTCAGCCATACTTTATATTCCACTTTCTCCTGCTTTCTCTGCTTATATTATCCCTGATACGTTCAGTTAGAGAAGTAAGGGACTTCAAGCATGTTGCCTCGGCCTATTTGAGTAAGCTTCTGGAAATATTTTCGAGGGCCAGCAACAAAACCTTAAGCTCATAATAGAAAAGTCTATTGTATTTTCTTTCCTGATTCCACTTGCTTGAGCACAAAACTGGGCTTTCTGAAGCAGGAATGGAACAACATGGTCTCATAGGAAATCAGCAGGTCATATTTTGTGTCTTATAAAAATAGTGTCTGTTTTCCAATTTTTCATACTGACCTCTTATGTACTGTTGGCTGTACCCCATAAATTGAGGCCACCTTTGACTTCAAACCCATTGTAATTCTACCTAGTGGGCGATTACATTTGCAACTAAATAATTGAAAGAAGGCAGTTTTTGTTTTTGCCTTCAGTTTGTACAACCTGTTGTGCGAAGGTGCAGATGTATTCAGCAGTAGATCCAGCTTCAGCCACTGGGGACAGTTTGGAAATCTGCAGAGCAGACACTGTAAAAATGTTAATTAAATTAAAAATGTATAGTCTCACTGTGAAAAAGCACATTTTCCCTCATGTTACCCCTTTTACCTTCACTTTCAATTAGGCCATTGAAAATCAGATCTTGTAAATGAGAACATCAGTGAGTTTTTTAAGCCGTCATGGATTCATGTAAAATGAAGGGATTATAAAATAGTAAAGACCTGTAGTAACCAAAGAGAAGCAGAATCCATCCGCAGCTTATCACTGCTCCAGCAGCCCTGAGCTACAGTATTTTACAGTAAGTTAAAACCTTATAAGTCAAACCTCACTTAGACCCACTGCTGGTTTTCATTTGCCTTAAATTTCAATTATCTCATTTCTAAAGACTTACAGCCATTACAGTTTGGTGGTCATTTAATATTAGCTCAGCTGGAAATTCTTTCACATATTATCTATGCTTCTCTGAATCTCATTATGTTCCATTTATCTCTTCTGTCTAGTAGAGGAAACACTGTGAGTTACTGAAGGATGGATTAAAAGGACAACAGGTCCTTAAAATGAAAGACTACTTGTATCTGTACTTGTACTTGTAACATTTTATGGAATACCTGCTTCACACCTCCTGAAGATTTATAGCTGAGAAAATTTTAAATGCTCAGAAGAACCACCACCGGAGAATTTAAATAAATTTGGCTACTCAAAGGTCTTTTTGATTGATTTGCTTTCCTTTTGATATGCATTCCCAAAAAGTTAAACCATATTTGTGACCCGTGATATAAAGATATTCTTGCTTGGCAAATGTCAGGAGCCACAAGTAAAACAATGAGTTAAAAGCCCGAAAGGAATTTAATTTGATGTCTCATCACACAAGAACAGACATTATTTTTGGGCTGGTAAACGAATTAAAGTCATTTTTAAATAACTGTCAAGTGATAAAAATGAATCCTGCATGTTAAAGACTTTTTACCCCAGAGTTTATCATTTTACATGTATTATATATAAAGTATTTCAGGCATAATAGGATTTGAGAGAGAACAGTCAATTCTAAGACTGCAAGGTGACCTATCCACCTAATGTAGACAGCATATTTAGCGCTTGATAACTTTACATTTTTATGACTGTTTAATCTATCAACATCTCAAAGCTTCAGGCTTACAATAACCCCACCAAATGAAGACGCTTTCAACCAACACAACTGGTGTTTATTCTTTATTACCAAAATACACTGGCAAATAAAATAACATTAGTTTTAGAAGGACAAATAAGTTATTGTAAACATAACATTATATATCAAAATGGGCCCTCAGTATACTTAAAGAGGGACACAGCACTGAAAGGTCTTTAAACTGTAAAATTTAGAAACCTCCTGCACTGGCATGACAACATGTAATGTGCTTGTTATAAGCTTTCAAATGCCAACCGTTCCCTTTCCACACAGTAAAGACCTTTTCTTATACACTTAGTCAAAGGTCATTTTTGCTTCATTTGTTATTCTTTTATTTTTCTCCTCTGTAGTGTTTATACAAATCTTAAAAAATAGAATTCCTCTAAAACATGTCAGTTTTCTACAGTACATATATATACAGCAGGTTACATACAAAATTGTTTTACAGTACCATGTACCCGAATACACCATTTTTGAGGACACAATGCAAAAAGGTCCTGATTAAAAATGTCAATGCACTCATTACTGGCACTCTACTTGGCTTAAGATTTGTGGTATTTCTCTAAACTTGACTTCATATCCTTCAAAGATGAGGCAGTTGAAATGGAAGGCACACTTGTGGCTGAAATCCTGTCCGTATTACCAAAAATGTATGATTACCAAATCATACAAATTTTAAAAAGACACACTATATTACAATATATCACTAGCTTTTGCTAATAAAGATGCAGATTACTTGAAACTTCATACAAAACATACATTCCAGGTGTGTTATAAATGTTGTAGGCAGAAATGTGGGAAAACAACTGCCAAAATTTTAAGAATAGCAGATTGCCAATGCAATGAAGCAAGATGCCAATTTCTGCTTGCAGAGTCAGAACAGAGAAGGATAAAACCAAACACAGATTTTTTATTAATTTGGTGCATCACACTGATGATGTGATTTAAATTATAAACAACAGCTGGAATGCAAAATGAAGCTCTTGAAATATCAGACTCTCTTTGCTGGTGTAACTGTTTAACAAGATGTGAAAATGTGCACATAGAAAATAATAAAATAAAAAATAAATCCTATGAAACAAAGTATCAACAGATGTTCTTGTGCTAAAATAGTGGATTGAATGATAAAGCATTTTTAAAACTGATTAATGTTTTTGAGTATCAATGTTCATTAAGATGCATATGTTAAACATGATTGTGAGGTTTATATGCAGACACTGTTACTGAATTGTACATTAGGTTAAAAAAAAGTGATCTGATATGTCAATTACTAAGATTTAATTTCTACAATGTAATTAATCTGATACTCAGTTGTGAAATGTCCGCATGAGTTATGAATGTCCTTTCATCATAATTTCGCATTTTAGACTGTTGACACAGAAACACTAAGTGCATGCAAATCATCCCTTCTTATGTCCAAATTGATCTAAGATCAAATCCAAGGTCAAGTGAGGGACAAATTTGCAGGAGTAAATCTGAGAGGTAGTGATCAAGCAAAAAATCTGACTAAATTACAGATTGTTTTCTGGACACATCACAAGCCCATGACTCAAAGCTTTCCTGTCATTACACCAGTCACTTCTGAGTAAACAAAGAACATCAGTCTCCTGTATCCATGTAATACATATACAAAAACCTTGCTCTAAAAGAGTCTATTGAAGTAAAAGAATGAAAAAAAAAATGTCTTCAAGTTTTGACATTGTAATCAACTGATTTTGATATGTATAATAATAAAAACAACAACAATAACCCTGGTAATAACAAGCCCTTTGTTAGCAAGAAAACAAACCATTTTTTTAGAATTTTTCTAACGGATCAATTTTTCACTTTCTTTTTCAATAAGAAAAGTTACATTAATAATATACGGTATATATACAGCAGTAAGATATATTCTTACTGAAGACTTCTACACTCATTTTTGAGTACTAAATCCAATAGCACCAAAAAAAAACAATAAATCAAAACTAACTGTCTTATTTGCATAAACATAATGGAAAAATAAATTAGTTTGATAAATATCAAAATGCAGACACCCATTAGAGAGCAAGAAGGAAATCTGTCTCCACATTCAAACATGACATGGCAAGCTGAATGTAAATTAACATAACAAATACACACAAATAATATTACAGTGAATAAGAGAAGCTGCCTTGGTTTCATAATATGTGGAGTCTGTTGAAACTCTAAACAGATGAGGTATTAAATGCTTTTGGAAAATAAGAAACAAAAAAAACTGCATAATTCACAATGAAAATGACTCAGAACTAGCAATTACATTTAGTTTGACACCTGTTTGATCAAATCTCTTTTTCCAGAAAGAATGACAGGCAGAAAGAAAGAAACAGACAGTCAGACATAAAGAAACAGACAGACATACATAAAGAAACAGACAGACAGAGACAGAACTTAATGAAGATTTTGTTGCTTGTTCAATCAGAAGTAATAGAAGCCCAGTATGTGAGGTGGGTCACTGGCTGCAGCTTGTCTCTTTCAGCTGATTTCCCTGCTGCTCTTTGCTCAGTATGATGCTGATCAGATCTCCCTCATGCTGCTTCATGTGCTCCATCAGCTGCTCTTTACTGGTGAACTCAAAGCCACAAATACAGCAGCAGAAGAGCAGCACACAGTATTCCATACCTGCCCGCTCCTGCTTCTGGCCACCCCGGCACAACACAGCCCTGCTGTGGGGTGAACCAGCGGGGCTGCCCTCTGATACGCCCACGCTCGTGGTCCCTGTAGCAGACGCCATATCACATGACTGTTTGTCTTTTCTGCTCAAGACAATATTGGGGCGTTCCATACCAGTCTCAGGTATTGATTTCAGAGGCATTGTAGCTGAACTTGAACACAAGAAAACAAACAATTGTGTTAGCATGGTCATATTATTACTGGCAGGTCAGAAAAAAACGCTGATGAGAGTTAGTATCTTAGTACCGACTCTTGCTTTAGAATAGGGCTACACAGCTAAGATTCAAGAGGTTTATTTGAGATGGGCTTAAAGCTGAAGTCAGTCAGTTGAAACACAAAAGCAGCTAATTACGACAATGACCTAAGATAAGATAAGATAAGATATTCCTTTATTTGTCCCACAGTGGGGAAATTGCATTTAGCAACAGCAGGGGTACAGTACAGAAAGAGAATAAAGAAGAATTACTAAAACTAATCTAAATACACTGTACATAAGTATATATAGTGCTAAAACAAAAACCTGGCACAAAGGATTGCACATTGAAATATTGCACATTGGGATGGCACATTGAAATATTGCACTTAAACTGTGACTGTGAGCACTTCAACTGTGAGACCTGCCCGCATATGTACAGACACAAATGCAGAGTAAATCTACAAATGCTTAAAATGTAAAAATCACAGATAGAGTTTAAATAGCTTCCTATGTAGCCAGTATGCAGCTTAAAGGCACAATCACACTAACCTTTAAATTCCTTGACTTCTATTTATTCTATTCATTAGGAGCAGAAGCACAAGCTCATGTGAAACAATTTCACATTTCAGAGCATTCAAGTTAGTGAACACTGATCTGTGAATCTGTGTATCACGTGAAGATGTGACCAATAGAGGATCGATACATCACCCCATGACCTTTTCAATTGGACAACAGCACTATTATCCCATATTATCCCAATCCCATTTTGTACAATAAAGCTTTAAAGCAACAAAAACAACAATAACAGTGCAAGTCTGAATCCATGATATGTGAATATGTGATATCCCATCCGACAGCTTTCCGTATTCTCTGTAGATTTTTCGCATGCTAAAAGTCTAGTGTGACCGTGGCATAATAGAGATTATGGAACAGACCAATCATGTCCATCTCTGATAGATTCACATAATAAAACTGTCATTTCTCACCGGCTGCTCTGGGAAATGGCCTCGTTGATGGCCTGGTTCACTTGCTCGTAGTTGTAATTCTGATCTCCAGCGTGTTTCCACATGTGGGACTTGAGGGATGGTGGGTGACTACACACATAACCACATAGCGAGCACCTGCGGCACACGATAAAGATCATCACCATCTCTTCTACAACGTTCACTGATCCGTATGTACGAGCCTCTCACCTGTATTGCTCCAGCAGCTGCATGGCTTGGTGTTCCTGTGGGTGTCTCTTCATGTGGCTCTTCAGACTGTTCATATTAGCAGTGGCAAAGTCACAGCTGCAGCACCTAAAGTGACCATAGCACATTTAATAAACAATTAGAGAAGCACAAGTGGAGCACTTGTCAAGTGGGGCCAGGTGCTGTTTTTTATGGCATTTGTTTTTTATCCTATTTGCGTGTGGCTGCGTCTGAACACTTGAAGTACTGCATCTAAAGTCCACAGAAATACTGTTTGTAGAGAGACGAAAACTCCAAGGACTGCTTGCAATAAATGCGGTGTTGCAGACCTTGAATGAATTGTGCGGCTGTGTTAAAAGGACTCCGCTCTCAGAAGCTCTGTTTGAAATGATCACAGGCAGAAGCTAAGCAGGAACTAAGCAAGCTGTGTCAACACATACAAAGAGGTCATAATGAAGCCCAATGCATTTATGCAAGCTTGCATGTGATTACATCTGCTTTTGTGTTTGTGCTGTGGAGATGTTTCATGTGTACACCATGAGGCCTTTACACAATACAGGAAGGCAGCAAAGACTTATCCTGAACATCACTGCACCCTTGTGGTGACTGTTGTTAATGCTTTTATTTCCTTCTATATCACATTCATTACAAAACAAAGTACATGAACACAATCATTTACACATGCATCATTTACAACATAAAAGTCACAAAACAAACAAAAGAAAGTGTCTAAACATTTACTCTTATATAAAATGAGCATAATAACAGCTTTTTAAACCTGTATGGTTTATCAGAGTTGTGAATTCTCCGATGGTTGCGCACACCAACATACGTGGAACTGGTGTAGTCACACACATCACATTTGAAGGTGCTCTGTTCATTGGCTGGATCGAGAGAGAGAAACACACTGTGAATTTAACTTCCACTTAAAAATATATAAAACCTGATCAATAAAAACCCAGAATGCACTTTTGTGAATTAGCAAAACAAACAGAAAGGCATCTAACAAAATGGATCAATTTAGTTCTTATATGCCCTGCTACATCAAATTAGTATAGATGCCACTACACACGTAATGTTTAGTAGAGAACAAATAACAAGAAGAAAAAGCCCACTGTTTTGGAAACAAATGAGCTTTCCTCGGTTGGTGTTGAAGGCCCACTCCATTCTTACCTTCATCTGTAAGCTTTCCTGATTCTTCTGCAGTTACTGTTGTTTCAGAGATGTGGGTCAGTGTGCTGCTGATGTCATTAATTCCATGTCGATCCCTCTCATGGTTCCTCAGTTGACTCTGAGTGAGATATTAATAAAAGCATCATCAGTCCTTCATAAACATGGAGTTTAATAATAAAGCAGCAATGGAGAAGCAGTGCACTCTAATATTAGAAATTCCAGTGCACCACTATGCAGGAAAGAGTCAAATTCATAGTAGCTCTCCATTGGGAAAGACTGACACCTGCTTAAATATGCATCACCCTTCCAGAGAACTGTAACTGATAATTCAATAGTGAAAAGAGAAAGCTCTGAAGAAAAGAGACTCTGACTCTGAAGTGCAACTGATTTGGTTCTGGTTCACTAATACATTTTTTAAAAGATAAGGTCTAAAAATGCTCCAAGTAAATGTTCAAATGTTCATTCATTTTTAATTTAAAGTGAGTAACATATTCTAATAGTATTATCAATGAGGCCAATACTGCTTATGGTATAATAAATAACAGTTTCTGTCCACTAGGTGGGTTTGTTTTAGTTTTCCTCACCTTATAGTGGAAACTCTCACTGCACTGTTTGCAGCTATACATGCGGCTCTTGCAGTGGTGGATCATATGGCGCTCCAGGTCTTTGCTGTCACAGCCGATGTGTTCACAGATGGGGCATTGGTAAGGCTGCCTCTGTCTATGTACACGGAGGTGCTGCTTTATGTAGCCCTTGTTCCCACTGCTGTAACGGCACAGCCGACAGCGGTAGGGCTTCTCACTACCAGCAATGTATTCCACCAGACTCTCTGCAGTAGAAACATCTCCAGATGCGGCAACACTCCCAGCAACTCCACTACTGTGTTGGCTTTGGGCATTGTCCTGCAACTCTTTGAGAATGTCCTCGTCAGTAGTATTTTGGTCTGAACGTTCTTGCAATCGCTCAATGACAGTCAAAAGAGACATACTGATGCCAGCTTTGAAGGGCCCCTCTACCAGCACATCTCTTGGACCTTTGGAACTCTGAGGGCCAAGGTTAAGAAGAGCAGCTGCATCTCCACTCGCACCAATGAGCTCTCCTGAGGATGTCTTGGGGCTGGCAGTGGCTGTAGATGTTGCAATTTCCATAATTCTCTGACCTGTGTCAGGGCTTTGCGAACTCAAGGCATGGACATTCTTCACAGCAGTTTTGCTAAGCTCAGGAGCCCTCATGGGCATGGTCACCAGTGCCTCAGCTGCCAAAGAATGCAGCCGCATAGACTCTGAATAAGTTCTCCTCCGAACTGGTGGTGCATTTTCATCTGTGGGAGAACCCGAAGACACTGTCTCTTTCCTCTGTTGTTGATCATCTCCACTCCAGCCAATCTCAACCTCCTCCTCTTGTTTGAAATATAAGGGGTGGTGTTGGTTCTCTAACTCTGGCTCCTCAGAGGCTAAAAGAGTCTTGTCTCCTCCGACTTCTGGACTGAGGAGCAGAGGCTTGCTCGACACTGGCTCTTCTGCGCAAGGGAGGCGTTCCACGATGACATTAACGTGGCCTGTGCTGTTACCACTGCAGTTGATTATCTTCTGTGCAGAGGACAGAAGGCTGTCAGAGCTTCCCTGATGACTCTCTGTCTCCAACTCAAGCTCCATTTGTGCCTCTGGTGTCACCTGGACCTCCACTAAAGGTTCCTCTGTGTCTTTAACAGAAAAAATGTGGTTAAAGACAGGGACTTTGGTCTCCACTGGTTTCACAGTTACTGTCTCCTCATGACACTTCACTTTTGGTGAGGCACACAGCTCTAGGTGAAGGCTGGGTGAGCCATGCATCATCTGAGGTTTGCCTCCTACAGCTGCAAGGACTATAATAGTATCCTCCTTTTCTGTCTGAACTACAGGAGAACTTTGCGTTTGGACAGTCCTAGCATCGGGGCACTCTGTCTCATCTTCAAAAATAGGGTATGAGCAGTCAACAAGGCCAGCATGTCTCCACGCGTGGGTCTTCAGATTGCGTTGCTGTCTGCATTCATAGTTGCAGATGAGACAACGGTACCTACCCTGCTCAAAGCTGTACCACTTCTTTGGCGTAGATGTTTCCTCTGATTCAGCCTTTGAAAGTGTAAACCCTTGATGAACGCCCCCCGCTGTCCTTTGCTCATCTGTGATGTTCCTCGCATGGCCCCCCTCCTCCAGATGAAGTCTTACATGTGCCACTAGCTCCTCCTGGTGGTTGGAAGTAAATTGGCACTCTGAGCACATCAGAATGAGGTCACCGTGTTGCTCGTCATGGCGCAGTAAATGCTCTTTTAACAGCTCCAACGTGGGTGAGATAAACTGACACATACTGCACTGGTAGCAGGTAACAGTCTGAGTGCTTAGACCAGATGGGTCTTGTTCAAACTCACGCCTGGGTGGGCAGCTGGATCCTGGGTGGTCCTCCCTCTGCTGTTGGGTTTTCTTACAAGGTGTGGCCCCACTTGAGTTGTCTGTGCTATCTGGAACAGGTATAGAGGCACAGGTCATAAAGGGTCTCTTTTTCCCAGATACTGTGCATTGCTGGGGGCGCTTCTCCACAATCTTGGTGAGTTTCTCAATGACCTGAATAAGAGAGTCAGCCGCCTGCTTTTGCTGCTGTCTTTGCTGGTCTTTATCATCATGAAGATGTGGGTCAGTAAGGAAGACAGCATCCTGCTGGCCTCTAGACTGAGGCACAAGAACAGCAACACCACTGCTGTCCTCCATTCCTGGAAAACTAAACATCACAAAAATACAAATAAATACAACATAAACAAGTATTTTAACAGTAACAAAATATGCAAGCACAATGAAGCAATGACACAGTTGAAACATGAAAACAGAAACATGATTAAGTGGTTTAGGAACTAGTACTAGAGGAACTTCTTGCTTTGGACCATGAGGATAGATTTTAAACAACATATGTTACAACTGCATTGTGTAATCTTTGATATTTATTTGAAATCCCATCACACAGACTGGCACGTCTACTTCTACATATAATACTCATAGAAATTGCGCATTGACAGTTACAATTATGTTCTATGAGGAGTGACTCAATAAGATATGACTTTTAATAGTTATTGAAATTCATATTTTTACAGCTGTAATTATTTTCAGAATTTTAATACAGCAATATCATACAATCTGAGGTAAAGTTGATTCAGCACTTTCACTGTCTGTTAGTAAGACATTTTCACGCGGTACTTCTTCATTTTGAACTACAGTTAAGGGGAAGCGCGAGAGAATGACATCGAATCAAAACAAAGACACGTGGAGCACAAATACATTTAAACACGTGCTATTAAATTACACAGTGATTGATCATAAAGTGTAGTGATGTAATTTAAAATGTAGTAAACATTTAACTTAGTTGCATATAATGACAATCTTATTGTGCATGCATGTTATGGATGTGTGATAAATGACAATCCGACACCAAAATCCAAAAGAATAGTGATGATGAAGGGGTTAAAAATGCATAACCTCCGACACGTTGCGTTTTTCTGTGCGACAGTATGTCGACATATGACGGGCTGATGATGCTTAGGGGACAAAGACCTGCTGTCAGACATTCAACATCTACAAATCAAAGACAATAAATCGTTTTAATCGGTTAACGCTGAAGTCGTGCAGGCTGTGAATGTAGTGTCTGTGATCGCAACGTGGAAAAAGGGGCAGGACATTTTGACAACAGCAGCACAACCCTTATCACACACATGTACAGATACACTCCACTATGCTGTACAAAACAAACGTTCAGTTTAATAAACAACTCAGTTCAGTCATAAGACTGTCACATTTTTCAGATCGCTACTTACTGACGCGGCAGTTCTGTCTGATCTTTGGCCTCAGGTTTTGTAATGCGTAGCTTTAATTCCTGGGCTGTAAAAGTGTTTCAGTCTGTGCCCAAAATGGCGAGAATGGAGAGACGATCACGTGACTAAAACCTGGTCATGTGACCTCGAAAGTGACACCAGCCACGCTGATATTAGAGCAGCTTTCAAAACGTACACTTGGCATCTCTGATTTGTAAATAACGCTAATGGTGAACACGTGTCTATTTGTTCTTATTTATTTATTAAATTATTTTATGTTTTGGAGGTACTAGGTGCTGATATTTGTATTGTATGTATTTTGTGTCTTTAATTGTTAATGATGTTTATGTGTGTCTATTGAATATAGACACGTGCGTTTCCAGTGTTTTTAAAAGGTTCTGGTCAGATCAATCATGAGAAATTAAACAGACAATTCATGTCAAATTATGCAAAATGTGTTAACTGCATTAAATAAATGAAATGGCTTTAGCATTCATTTATGTAAATAAATATTTTAAATAATTAATTTGTAAAAATGTGAGTTGCTAAAGTAAGTTGAAACAAACCTTGAAACTGTTGAAACACAGTTTCAACTTAAAACACAGTTACAACTTCAAAGTTGAAACTGTGCAAAGCCTGATTGTTTGTCTGATATCCTTATAGCATCTAGACATGATACATGTGTACATGGATACCAGACTTTGCAGGTCAGTTTTTGCAGTTTTTATGGAGAGATTAAACTGAATTTAAATGTTAGAGCTTTTCATATATAGTATTGTAATTTCTTAAAGTAATTGCAGTTCTTTAGTGTACACAACACTGCCTCTTTTACTTTACAATATACCTCATATCATCTTAATTGAAACATAATGTGTAACTGTTAAAAATTGGATGAATATTTACTTCCTTTCCATACCGGTGGAAATATAATGCAGTATGTAATGGTTCACAATGGCCTTCACCTGCTAAATATGTTATTATCTTTATATGTTATTATCTGATACTGTGTTGATCTAGGCTACATCTTTAGGTCTTTTTCAAGTTGTACTCTCAATGGAAAATGAGCGTATTCATGTATTTTCAATGCTATTGCGTGTCTTGGATTTACACTGCATAAACCTCTCAGTGGCCCATTTTATCAACAGTTTAGGGATGTATGGCCAGATTGCAACCACTTTGTGGGCTGAATAGGGGTAATTTGTTCCTCTGAGTTTGTGAGTCAGGCTCAGATTCAGAGATAAAGTCATGTTTTACTCAACTGCACTGCTGCAGTATTAATATGCTAGTATCTAATGCACTTGCTTAGGATAGGCATATGCAAACCTTGCGAGAAAGCTATGCCATGATTTGAGGGTTTTTGAAACACTGAGCTATGGTGTTTCTCACTTACATTTGTTTAGCAAGTCATCAACACTTTCATACACCTGATGAATAGTGTATTTCATATTTTATATATATATATATATATATATATATATAATTTATTTATAAATATTATAAATATATAAATATTATTTATTTATATTTGCAGTTGGTTGCAGCAAGTCGGTTTGTGTGCAAAATATATTATTTTGTTTTTAGCAACCACATTTTTTCAATATTGTTCAATAATATCTTCATAGTCCCTTTGTCTCGAATACACTACTATGCGCTGGCAATTTTCTGTGTGTTTGCAATATAACGGTTGGGGTTCAGTAACAAAAAACAAATCCATAAAGGTCTTTAGTAAATTCAACGTAATTTATTAGGTCAGGCGATTGTAAAAGAACTTGCCAGGAAGTTTGTGGGACCACCATGAAGATCATGGTACCCTTGTACCCTTTTATACAATCCAAAACTGCTTTTTATGATCCAGCAATAAATGAAGTGACATGTATTTGTCAGTTATGGTTACCCATAACCGAAATGTGACCTCTGCATTTAACCCATCCTTTGTGAGAAGTGAACACACACTGCAAGTCGTGAACACACACACCCGGAGCAGTGGGCAGCTATCCCTGCAGCGCCCGGGGAGCAATCGGGGATTAGGTGCCTTGCTCAAGGGCACTTCAGTTGCTACCTGCCAGTGCTGGAATCGAACCAGCAACCTACTGATTACAAGCCTGACTCCTTAACCAGTAGACCACACTTGCCCCTAAATGGACAAATAGCTAGTGTATCACATACAAAAAGAATTTCGTCTGCTTTCCAAACAGCAACCCTTTGTTCTATTGTTGTGTGTGATTAGGCCTCTGTCACATCTTTCATGTGCTACAAGTGAAATATGAATTAAATTATCTCCAAAAGAAAGAGAAAGTGAGAGAGTAATAAGAACACATTCGTGGCATCATTTCAGGGCACGTGGAATAAGATTTGGTCTCCAGACTCAGTTTCAGAATGGACACAGCCGAGGTCAGATAGCAAGTGGAGGGGGTGCAGGAGCTAACACCACTAATGCACAGTTTGGATTTATTGTTTTAATTAAGTACCATGACATTTCATCATAAACAGTTTATGGACATAAGTCCACTGGTGCAGGCTATTGTGCCAGCGAGAAGAGGGAGGGGGAGGAAAACAGCTTGTTTAGTTTAAAAACCATTTCTGTTTTCCATAGCAGCTGTCAAAGTTATTCATATCTTTGATACATTAAGGATGTTTTGACGTGAATCATAGATGACTAACACTTACTGCCACAGGTTAGATGTAGCATTGCCCCCCACCCCCGCACCACACACACACACACACACACACACACACACGCACACACACACACACACACACACACACACACACACTATCTGCAGTCCTTTATTAAATTCTTTCAGGTTGTTGTGTTTATTTGTCCGACTCCTCTGTGTTTTTTAAATGACATTTATGCTGGGAAGTAGATATTGATGGAAACCTAAATGTGTCAGTTGTTCTCAGAGTGACATGCAGGAAATACAAGTAGTTTTTCAGCTCCTCAAATTGACGTGATGAAATAAAGAAATAGCACTAATGTATGATTAAGTGTTTTGAAATGATGTGGGGGGGAGAAGTGTCAGCAGCACAGGGCAGCACAATCTATCTGAACTGAGCTACAATAAATAAACTTGCAGGTAATTCTCTGTACATTATGTATTTAAATAGAGCAGCAAGAGAGTATCAGCTTAAACCCCATTGTCTGAGTGTTGTGGGCATATGTATGGCCCCTCCAACAACCATAGCAGCACTTGGTCAAATGGCATATTTGTCTTTTTCTTTGTGATTTCATTAGCCTTAATATCTGCACTTCCTATTACCACAGCTGCCTCTGATTTAAAGGCACACCGGCGTGCTTCTCTAATACAGAGTGTCACAGGATATACTTTCACTCACACATTATGTGTTAGCCTGAAGCAAGGCCGCCCGGTCCTTTAAAAATGTTGAAATTGGGTTATTTCCGTTTAAGTATTAAACCAATTCTTCAGTTTAAGCTATTATTTCATAACTTTTTTTCTCCCTCTCAGTGTTTCTTTCCAGACAGGACGTGTGATTGAGAGGGAAACAGCACTTAGAGTTGCCATAACCTTCTTATTATCCTGCCCAAACAGAGTTCTGAGACTGATATATTATGTGTTGATGAGATGATTATAAGACAGCAATCTGTTTCACACCTCAAATATATCAACCACAGTCCAGGGGCAAAATAGTCTGTGCTAAAACAGTTTCTATTTCATATTGCTGTAATAGACAATTTATTCTCGGTGGTGCAGAAATTCACTTACATATAAAGCATCCTGAATTTTTACTTTGACAAATGCTACAACTTTATTGACATAATTTCAGCAATCACATCAAGTGTCTGGTAATTTCTGTCGACTGTTTAAAATTCAGAGGTTCTCACAGGAATCTCATTTTGAATCGGTTCCTTTCGATTAAAAGTTCACAAAATTCGGCAAGACGGTCTGATCGGCGCGCAATTCAGTTTGGATTAATTCAACTCACTCCAATTCTGTTCGGTCCGCCATAAAACCAAAATAAGATTCGGTTCGTGATTCAGTTGGGATTCGAATTATTCAAGAGCTGGACCGTTTGAAGCATTTTTCCCTGTTCCGGTAAGAAATAGAAGGACCACAATGAAAACAGTTTGAAACCAAAACTGTTTGAACAATTAAAACCAAACTAGCGTTTCCCAGCGACGAGGAAGGTCTTTATTAAAATCAACACGTGGACTTTGTTTACGTTGCTGTAGCTGCTGCAGGTAAATATATTTTAAAACCAAATAAATAAACAGTGCACGCGCACACTTCCTTTGCATTACTTTATTTTGCGGGCATGCATCAAGGTACAATGCACGTACCTGAAATATTATGTAAATACGATAACAAAGTTGCATCAATACCGCAACACCAGCACCTCTTTAAATGCAGTTTTGGGAACCTTTGGAAGACGCCAACAAATTGAGTAACTTGCGTAAAAGGCGTTGGATTAAAAGTGGAGCAGGTGTACCTGCTCTGGATAGCGTTCATTTTAGTTTTTATAGTTTGGAGTAGTTGGTCATTTAGATTGCTCATCTAAAAATATATTTGTTATATTTTGTTATATTTGTTTAAATACAATAACTGTGTATTTTTGTGCCCGTAAATCTGCATTTGTATAATTGATGGATGTATCTGTTTAGATTTAAGAATATGGTGTTGATAGGGCCCATGAAGTGATTCAGTTCATGATATCATTTACTCTGGCCCTACTGACAGAAAGATCACATCACTCAACCGTTGTCTGTCTTTCCTTCTGTCACTCCATCATCATGTCCACAAATCCACAGTGACATTGCTTCAATGCTCTCCCTGTCACTCACTACCTCAGACAGCAGGTTCAGTTAAGTTCATAGCCATTCACTCTGTCTAAAGCCTTGAGCTTCAGTTGTGACAAAATGAATTTTTTGGAGTTAAGAGGTCAAGACTTGCAAACCCCAATTTCTTCTGAAGACAGAATGGAGTGATAATCCACAATGGCTTCATACACCTGTTTTTATTTATTTATTCATTTATGGATGGGCATTATTGGTGGTCTTGACTACATTGATTTTTTTTGGTGATGTATAGATGATTAGACATTTTTTTAAACATCTGACATAATTACAACTGAAATCGACAGCTTGTGTAAAAAACACATCTTCGACTGAATGAATATATTAAAATTCTTACTGCATTGAATGAGGCGGTAATTTTAAAGGTGTCCAGTGGGTGGTGATATAGTTCTATGAGTAAGAATACTGGGGCAACTCTTGTTTTGTCCATCCATGACAAGTCGAGATAGGGATTCATTTATCTCCTCTTTGGTCCACACACAAGAACACCTCTGTATTTAGCTCTGTGTTATTCGCACAGTAGCACATAGTATTTGTGTGCAGTGAGAGGTCAAAAGAAGACAAAGCTATATTGTTTTTTTTTTTTTTTGGTTCTCGTATTTTTTTGTTTTTTCTGCGGCAAATTGATGTGATTCATCTGACCATGTGACTCCTGGAGCACACTCCCCGTGTGACCACTGAGGGCTAGAATTGCATTGAGGGTCTTTAGGCAATAAGGGACAATGTATGTCTTCCATTTTGCCTGGGAGAGCAAACAAAACGTCAAACCTTATCCCCCTCCGTTTCTCATTTTCCCCCCATACCTGCATTCTAAAATATGTCATAGTCAGTTGGGGAAATGTCGGTTTGTGTACCGATCCTGTTTGTGAAAACATTTTCAGCTTTCTTCTTGTCCTTCTGACTATTATTCAGACCTCAGTTAGATTTCCTTTTCCATGATGACTGTAATAAGTGTGTTTGAAATGCCTTTACTCTGGTTTCACGCTTGTCTTTTACAAGATATTGAATATAGATTTGCTGCTATTTATAAGCATATTTTTGAATCTGCGTTCCACCAAAACATTCTTTTTCAGAAAAAAACTGACCTCTGTAGAGTCACAGCTAAAGCACAATGACATGTAGCTAAATTCTTTTCTCGTTGGTGTTTTTATTTCCATCTTAAGTGCCTGAAGTTACATAGTCCTGTTGCAGTCTGATTTTATCAAACTGCTCAGGCACAAAAAGGCAGATATTTCTGTAGGTGGTAAAATGAATTACTTATTGATCGGCACCTTGTTGAACGAAGTGTAATAAATACACTAAGAAATAGCTAAATAGCACTGAGTCTTCACGCAGGTGTCTGTAATAATACTTGCACTCATGGCATTATGCTTAGCAGGTTCTATTTTTCAGCAGTCATTAATATGGAGCTTAAGGCAGTGTGTAGCCAGCGGGTTTGCTGGCTGACCCGAGCCTTAGTTAAACAGAAAGTGTGTTAGTGACAAATTGTAACCATATGCCATACAGCCACAGGGCTCTGGCCACAGTTGGCCTCTAACGACTGATCTTGGACCAGGTTTTGGTGTTGGGCCTCCTGAACTCGTAATCAATATGAGAGAAAAGCACTTAAACTGACCAGGACTCTGCTGACCTGAACATCAAGTGTCCGTTGGTTATTGGACCCCCACAGATTTTAGGCGGCTTCTAGAGAAAGGATGTTTTACATTAAAAAAGAACATTTGAAACCAATGAAACGAGTGAAAACAGTGAAAAGAATTAGAATTTACTTCAGATTTGAAGATGTGGCAGATCTAATTGTTTTGAACAATGTCACGCTTTTGTATACAAACGTATTCTCTCGAATTCTAAATTAAAAAATGCAAAACATTTCAGGTTACAGGCATCAGTAAACAGTTGTGGTAACAGTTTGTTTCTCTGTAATAAATAGAGGTTTATAATGAGGAGTCTGACCAGGACAACACTGCAAAATGTTGAGCATTAATTTAACATTTCTCCTCAAATACATATCATTAAAACATCAAAACAAGTCTGGCCAGCTAATAAACATTTATTTATAGCAAATTATGACCTAATGTATCAAACTAACAGCATGCAACATCTGAGATTTATACACAACATTACAGACATTTATTACATTTACTTAAGCCATTCAGCTGAGCATGTTTTTGTACAAACCTTATCTTTTTATAGATTACACTTTATGATAAAATATGTTACATTAACAACATTCTGTGTGTTTTTGTTTCGCGTGATTTATGATGTCTATAAAATGTGTTTATTAGACTGGTGGATGTAATTAAATGGCAGAGTTTTAAGTGCAATATTCACCTAACGTAATGAAATAATGTGTGAAAATATGGGCTTGTAAAACTGGAATTATGACACAAGTCAAGGTGTCAGTGTAATTTCTGTAATAAATCCGTTGGTTAAATTGGTCTGGGTTCGATACTTGGACATTTGGAATGACTTACCCTTTGTATCCCAAATTAGAAACCATTAGATGCACCTTTGTTGTTTATTTTCAATATCGAGATTAAAAAATATATATTTTTTAAAAAACTTTTTTCAGTGTTAACAGAAGTGTTTTTTAATATTTAAATAACTGTATAAATAAATAGCATTAAACAGAAACATGCATACACCTCGTATTAGTCCTGAGCGCACGTCACAACTATATAATCTTAGTATATCAATGCTTGTGTTACAGTCAAATATATCCTCATCATTGCTCTTTTGTACAGAGGCATGATCTGTCTGCTCCTCACACAGAGAACATACAGACCCTACTGCTTTATTTACCTTAAACAGGCTGTGCTGTTTCAGGGGCTGAGGGAGAACAGCAGTATCCTACAGCTTACACAAACAGATGTTAACTCTGTAAACACTCAAAGCCAATCCTGCGGGCTGTCAGGGCCAGATATTTTTATGGACAAATGTGCCACACAATCTCTGTGCCTTTGTCCACAAGTGAAGAAAATGTGGTTTCAGTTGGTGCTTTCTGTCACCTAGCGAAAGTAATGATTGATTATAGGCAGAGAGAGCCCTTTGTACTAATTTCATCATTGCTGACTATAAATAAATAATAAAAGAAAAAAGCCACATAAAATGTTGTTTTCCACTGTCTATCTTGTTGGTTTTTTTTCTTTCTATTTCTTTATTTTGTCAGAGTGTCAGAGAAAATTAATGTAATTAACTCACCCCAAGGCAGAGTGTTGCACTTGAAGTTTGTCACCCTGAAATTCTGTTATCTGGGAATGAAAGAGAAAAACACAATTCCCTTCTCTGCTGTTATTTTTTTCCCTCTCATGTTGAATTTTTGCTTGGTGCTTGAATGTCTTGAAGAGGCACCGATGTCGCTGTCAGAGCTTCAGCTCTCATTTGGGCTGGAGAAGGCGACGTACGCGTCAGCTTAGCTAAAATCACGCTAATACGTCTTAATGAGTAACGCAGACTGTCTTTCATGATTTGCCGTAAATATTTTCAGTGCAACTTCATTCCTTGCTTAACATCACTCGGGCAGAAAGAATCAAACCATAAGTATCATAACTGCACGAGTTATTTTGGGTGTCCGGTGGACAACATTAATCAACAGACACTCCTGATGTTTGTCCAACTTTTAGAAACACGTCACAAAATAAAGCGCATACCTGTCCTGCAGAAAGCTCTGATGTGACAAAACAAAGCGACTGTGTCAGTAAACATGCTGGTTTTGTCTGTAAATATTTAAACTTTACAAAACATCTTGTACTTTGAAAATCCCAAACACACGTACTGACAGATGACTGCACGATGTTTGTGTAAACTGGTAGCAGATGGTGCACAACCCTGAAGCTGGAGATCCAGGGCTGAAATCAAACTCTGTAAAGTAGATCTTTAGGAGCAGGTTGAACATTTTTGGGATTATCTAAAACAATTGAGTGCTGATAGATTGTTAAAGTGAAGTTTTAAGCAGCTGGATGTTGAATTACGTTTGTGCTGTAGGCGTGACCTCGTTCTTCTTTGCTGTTTGTGATAGCTAAAACCCATTAGCTTGAGTCACCACCGTGCAACTGTGTCATTTGTTGTAACCCTAAACTCTAAACCTTTAACGTACTTTGTAAAGGAGGGCTACATGATTACATTAAGTTCTGACTAGGCCATCATGAACTCTAGTTGAACCAATGACCTCTTCTGTCCAGGGTGAGTCAGATGCTGTGATTGCTTTGATATCGCATCACTTCTCTCAAATTACTAATTTACAAACAACATGAATAGGTTTTGTAGAGTCCACTCCCTAATGCAAAGCTATAAGTGCAATTCTACAATATCAATATTTTAAATGACTAATGCGTAATTGGTCTTAAATTATGTTAGACTGCTCTTTAAATTCTAATATATATATTTAAGAACAACATCATAGTGACACAGTGTTCTTTTATGTTTAGTATTTTTTTTTATAAATGAACACTAATTGGACAAGACTTTATTGATCACTAAGCACGCCTGGCAAATGGCCGATAAAGGCCAATACATCATAGCCAGAGATGAGTTTATGCAGTGCCTTTGTAATGACTGTAAACCTCAGAGCATTATCTGAGGCAAGCCTTATGTTAACCTCTGACCTTTTGACCTTGCATACCTGACCACACATCCTGACCCTCACTCCATACTGCCACTGTGGTTTATATACCGTTTCAATACTGTCAGTCTTTAGCAGGCTTTAAAATAGCACTGCATGTAATTACACTATAGAAAGGCAATATGTAGGCCACAGCCTAACTACAGGCTTTGAGTTTAATTAGCACTTAATTACCGACATTGCTTAACTGGTATCGAGGAGGACTAGCAGACATTAGCGGTGGGGAGATGGGAAGATAAGGAGAGAATATGGTGATGCAAGGCTATAGCATAACCAGTAATGCTGGGCTGGAGTTCTGGGCTGGGATTGGCTAAGCAGTGATTAAATAAATTTGTTAAGTGTGGGCGAGTTGTATGGGCTTAAGGAAAAAACATAAATGTGTTCTGTGGAAGCTTTGAAGTGTAACTATATGGCAGTATTTTAAGGTGTTTGTCAGAGTTTTACTTCGAACATCAGAAGTGTTAGAGTGTATGTATGTTGTATGATATGATATGAGAGGCTGAATGATGGAAGGGTGTGAGCAGCAAAAGAAAGACAAAAGGGGCGTAAGATTGAGTGTCATCCTGAAAATAATATAAATTAATTGGCTGGAGAAAATCAGAGAGGAAGATCTGCCCTGCTAGTAATTAGGTTCCAGATTACTAACGACTGGATTCAGAAAAAGGCAGTTTCACCATTTAATTTATCTTTTTTTGGTGAGACTTAATTTGATGTGAAAAAAGTGTAAAGGGCACCTAAACCTTGGTTTTAATTGGGGTGAGTGGACAGGCTACAAAGCTTGTTGGGTTTGTACTGATGCTGGTTGTGTAGACTACATTTTCAGAAAATAGAGAATTTTGTGTGAAATACAATACAGGTAATTAACATAATAATGAGGGAAAACTCACAGGATTAGGACAGATTCATTGACATCTATTAAAATATGATCAGTATTTAGCAGTTGCATTGTTAAGCATTTAATATATATATATAAAAAATCCTATTCATTGCCTTATACAAACATACAATTGCATTGTTAACAACATATTTACCTGAGATGCAAAACTGAACACAATTACTATTAACTGTTAACGCTGAATACAAAGATACACACATGTATATGTGTGTTTTTTGTTGTATTGGCAGATGTCTTTTTATTTGTTTAGCAGAGATTACCTGCTTGTTGTCACACACTGCTGGTGAGTCAATATCGCTGAAATGTGATTTGATGACATTTCATGCTGACACACACACACACACACACACGGTCAATAAAGACACCTTTAGTCCTTACCATGTCCAGCAAGATAAGAAACAGCAATAAGCAATAGAGGACCATACTTTCAGTGTTGAAAGAGCTAATATATCAGACTGCTTGTGTTATCTGTAGTTTTAACGTGAAGATACAGAGACTATTAAAGGTAAACAGCTGTTAAAGAGCTTTCCCCAAAGTTGTCAAATGTTTATTTTCTGCTTTAGAAGTTCCCTTTACATTTGTGTTTTTTATTCACAGTAATGTCTCCAGTAATCTTCAGTCAGAACACAAAAGCACCAACAGATGGCGCTGTCTATCACACCTCTGCCTTAGACTCCATTCTTTTTAAAAACATGCAGTACTAATAGTTGATTCCCCGATGTGTGAGTCTTTGTTTCAATTCTCAACAAATAATCACTCTAAGGACAAGACCACCAAAAAATCACACTAGGACAAGACCACCTCCGTGTTTCAGGTGACGGAAACCATACAAAAGTGTCACATTATGAGACAAACACAATTTAGTATGTTGATATGTTAAGCATAATTTGCATAAAAGCTTTTAAAACGTTCAGTGGCGCCTGAAAGTCTAAGACCTTCAATAAATAACTTATTTTTATTTTTCTAATTTAATTAAACGTTTCCTGTCGCAGATTATATTTATCAGTACAACAATTTGAGTAAAAAGTTAAATTGAATCATTAGCATGACTTTTGTATGTCCTTCTTTTGCATTATGAAAACATGCACTCGAGTTTGTGCAGAACCTGATGATCCGTGTTATCCAAGCACGCTTTGAAAATGTTCCAAAAAGCCTCTTGTGTGTTTCAGTGGAAGCACTCAAATATGATTTTTGTATTAAGGAGTTATTATGGTCAAGAGATTTCTTTTAATTAGTGTTCTGGAAACTTGTTATTAAAAAAAGTAACTTTATTGCATTTAAAATGCATTTTAATCATTAATTTTATGTTTGTTTTTTGTTTCACTTGTTTATTTCTAGGCGTAGATTCATATCACAATATGTCAACATATTGTGAAGCAAAAACAAATATACGGGAGTATTTCTGTTTGTGGCTCTCGAACAACTACATACAAGCTCTCCATGTGTTTCTCTCTCCCACATCACTGATCGAAACCAAACAAAGAAAAACACACGTACCATTATTCCTATTCAAATGAAAGACCTGTAAAACATTTCCCAGCATTTGTCACTGTTTAGAGGATTATTGGATTAACGCTGTCTAGGTGTAGCGATGGCAGATAATCAGATCCTATTAAAATCATCAGCGAATGCTCAGTTTAACCAAAAGGAAGGGAAAGAAGAATTTGTTGTGTAGAAAATGTTTTTTTGTCTGCCACAGTCGCCCACTTGTTTCCTTTCGATTTCTCTAGCCATTGAAATATTAGCATTTAGATGCTTAATTTGGCGTCCTTGCTCTAGTGTAAACAGAGACCTAGCAGGCAGGTGACACTTACATAACTTTAATCAGCCTCTTCATCAGAGAAAAAGAGGGTGGCACAGAAGAGAATGAGAGAGAAAGAGAGAGAGAGGGAGAGAGAATGGCCTCAGTGGTTAAAAGAAAAGCTTCTGATGCAGCACTTGAAAGTAATGGTAAACATTTGACACCCTGCATCTTGGCCGTCAATAAAAGTCAGGCAATGCTGTTTGATGTCTGCTGGCAGATCATAAATGGTTAAAGTCGCATCGCTCTCTCTCTCTGTTGCCTCTCCGTTTGTCAATCATGTCCCACTGAACCTTCACCTCACTTTGAATTCCAGCTAATAGCACTTTGTTGTGGCAGACTTGCATGACACACAGAAACTTTTTCTGATTAAGACTTTGAGTTTCAGTCTCAAAGTAAAGAGACCTTGTTGTTTAGGAAGCTAGTGGCTAACTGTAAGTTTCTCGCTCATGCTTTCAAACAGATGTACTCGCTTGCTGTTGCCATTTTTAATCATGTCATTGATTTGTTCCTTGAAGATACAACACAAACTTTAAGGAATCACTCAGTTATATATATTATGGGCTGTTTTTTACTTTAAATGACTGTGAACATTATCATGTCTTGTGCTGTCAGCACCCTCTGGAAGAACTTATTGCTCAAGAGTTGCTCTTTTATAGCTCAGGAAACTGTGGCTTTCTTGGTTATGTATCAGCTGTGTCTCGGGTTAATCTCTGTTTATCGTGCATAACTCTCAGTACTGATCAGGAGAAACATTTACATATCGTTTGTGTTTTTAATTTCCTACAGGAACAACTATTGTTCTTTAAAATTTGTTCATTAGTGATAACAGAAAATATCCTAACTTAACCCTAACACTTTTTTGGACCTTTGTCAAAATATGTTTTGTCAAGATACTATGTCAAAAGCACAAGGCAAAATTGGCTAGTAAATTATTTGCATTAGAAATTACATTGTGTTTGTTTTTGTAATTGTATGTGTGCTGTTACCTGCACCTCTGTGTATAAGGTGTGTGTTTATTCTTAGAGTGAAATGGTTGAAATATATTAAAGACACAATTTAAACATAGCGCATGTTCCCCTGTGAAACAACAGTGTGATAAGGTCATAGGTGTGATGCTGTACTGTACTGATATCTTCCAGGGCTTCTGTATTCACAGAAGCAGGAGACGAGATAAGCTGAGTGCGTCCCCTACATTAATTGAGAATGATGGAGAGAGGGAGAGAAGAATGAAAGGGGAAAGACAAGGAGTGATAACCTGGACTTGCTTTTATGAATTCATTGAGAGATACAGCAAGAGAGAGAAAAGCAATGTGGTGTCTTCGCTCAAATGCCTCTTGTGTCAATAAGTCATTGACTTTGATTGACTGCCTTGTTTAGATTGCGTCTCTTTTACTGCTGGAACAAACATTTCTTCCAGATTCTTTTGGTGAAACACACAAAGCAAATAATCATTTTGCCTTGGGCAGTTACTTCAAGCTCAGAGGTTCATGATATGATCAATAATAGATATCATATTCTCATATCTAAGATGTTTTTGATAATAAGACCAGTGATTTTAGTGAGGTTATTTTTGAGGGAACCACCTTCACATTCTTTGTTATAAACATTGATTATTTTTATCTGAATGATAAAATAAAAAAAATATTGAAAACCTGTGAAGGTAAAATTACTGGTCATAATTAAGTCATTAAGTAAATTATTTTAATGCTTTTAACTAATAGATTTACACCACAAAAACAAACATCTGGATATTCTGTTTCCTTCATTATTTTACCCAACAAAAACTAGGCAGAGGTCAGTAAATCTGGACTGTGGCTGGTCCTGCACTTGGTCCAGGGCCTCTATATTGTCATTTAGTTTGTTGGGGCCTCTCTTTCTCTCTATTTGTTGCTGATCAGGGAAGATTGATGTCTCTGTTTGTCTCCCCGGCTCTTTCTTTATAACAGTCTTATGAGCCCGCTGCCCAGCTGATAGTGGAGGCCCATTTGAGTTATGTCCCCAGATGGCTAAAACAGGCAGAGCCAATGGGTTTTCACCCACCCTTAGCCTCCACCAAAAACAAAGAAATCAAGAAAAAAAAAGTGGTGAAAATGGACACAAATTGAAATATCAAGATGGCTGCCAGGTATCTTCAGAGAGTGTTTAAATGTGGTGTTCACTGCTGGAAGTGAAGGTAGAAGTTGTATCAAAACAGAATTCCTTAAATCATATGTATATCAGCCTTAACTCTTGAAATATGGCTCTTAACTTTTGAAATATGGCATTTTAAAATACGTCTGTTTTCTCTTCCCTGTGACAGTTGTGAATTGTGAGTTTAAAGTGGAACATACAAGCTATTTTGGGAGGCCTGATAATTCCAGAAGTACATGTGAAACGGTTTTCCATTGGTGGCCTCTTCACAGTATCTTTGTCTTTCTTTTTTACAGTGCTGGGTGCTTTTGTCTGTGCATATGTGTATGTATGCACAAACCAACATTTCAGGCTGAGAGTGAGAAGGTGTGAATCTCTTCCACTTTCAGTTGGTGATGAATAAGTGGTGTGTGCATACACTCAGTGTGTGGTCATAATTTTTGTACTGTACAGTGCCAGATAATTGTGTGGTGGACTTAATGCATGCCCATGCATCTGTGTGAGTATATGTGCAGTACTCTGTGTATATCTCTGTCTCAGAGATGCCATTGTTTAGCCTCTGGAGGTTTCATTAAGGCCTTGGTGTTCTGAGGTAAAAAGTCATTCATCTCTCCTGTTGCAAAGTGCCAGCACTACTCTTTGTCTCTCTCTGTCTCTCTCTTTCCCTTTTACTCTTTTTCACTTCCCACTCCCTGTGTCCCTTCCCAGCATGCACCACTCTGAGATGGGAAATAAAAAGAGGGATCAGACAGACCACTATGGCCTGTTTGATGTGTGGCAGACTGACTTGTCTAATGAACCCAACGTCTTGCCTCCACGTTTTTCCAAACGCTCATTAATTAGCCCTGTCAAAACTCCCCCCTGCCTTCTTTTTCCAGGGTGGGGGATGGCTTCAAGAGCTTGAGTGGGATACCGTTAATTAAAAATATATCAGATAAAGACCCACGAGTGCTAATCGTGATAGCATTAACCCTTGGTTACTGACAGTAAGAGCTGAACCAAGCCATCCAAAGCTAGATGATCCACTTTGTCCTAAAGTTTCAATGCATTGAAGTCTCTGAGGCCGGCAAAGAGACAAACAGCTTTGATTTAATTGCATATGTCCCATTATTCCAGCCCTAATGAGAAGACTTGACAGCGCTTTCAAATGTTTTTGTGAGTGGAGGCTGTGTTTTATGAAAAGAAGTACAGATCTCCAGTGACAGAAGCAAAAGTGTTGAGAGGAAAAGCCAAGTCAGCTCTTGAGCGCACA
>JAZGTK010000293.1:0-92876 GCA_036877625.1 Ambastaia sidthimunki
TACATGTTTTAAATGATAAGACATATTCGATGTTGACGAGTGATAGGCAAATGTTTGCCTGCAGAGTTTGCAAACAGCCTTTTTAGGGTCGTTCTTCGACTTTTTAAAATGATCCACACTTTGGGCTTTTTTCCTGTCATAATTATTAGCATCAGCAGACTCTCTCCCTCAATGCGCTTTGGTGTAGCGCGAGGCACCAGATCGCGTTGATCTCTCGTTGCTTTGATGTCATACACGCAGCCCCTGATTGCGCAATTTCACGTGATTTTTGCGACTAACCGACTAATGAAAATGTATTTGACCAAGCCTTCTTCATATCGACTAACGGTTAGTCGACTATTTGGGGGCAGCCCTACAAAATACATCGTCATACTGCCGCCCCTACTTCTTAGTTTATCATCTTCATAACCAGTGTGCAAACCCTTACTTTACCCAGTTAAACTAATCTCCTTGCTCTTTGTCTTACCTGTTGGGCTCAGGTTTCTTGCTCTCACAGTTGACCAGCCATAGGTAGTCCTGAGGCTCATCCAGACTGGAGGAGGACTCCAGGTGTCTGACGCTGACGGGTTGGTAGGGAGGGGGCACATTAGACAGTGCAGAAGCCCCCGCCACTCCTCCCAGCCCTGCATTGGGGGCTACATCCACCACCAGGCCTCCTGCCACACCTGCTTGGTGAGAGACTTTTGCTGAGTCTGTAGGGGGATCATAAAACAAAATTTAGCAACAAAATTTATGATTTCAACCTTTGAGAGCAAAGATCAAAAGTGTGCTGATGCTTAAATCAAAAACGGATTGAAATCATCCTTGAACAAACCAAGTACATTTCAAAGAGCCAAAATGTCTCCATAGTCTGGTAAGTTCTGGTAAGTTATACTGGTAAGTGTATTGGGGGAAAGGCATGTGCTCTACAAAGCACAGCAGTACCAAACACTGTGATAGTAAAATTTAGGTAACGAATGATATGGGTGACCAAAATTCTGCAGTTCAGGAATGACATTAAACAAAATTAACATTAAGGGGAGTATTAATGCATCTGTGCATGATTTTAAAAGGTCCATGATGCATTGACTATAAAATGAACAATATCCTTTGTGTAACAGAGACTAGATTAGATTGCACACTCTTGTAACTGACTGAAATCAAGACTTTAAAATAATGAAGGTCTTGCTTTATTAAAATATTTTATGAAAATCTTTGAGAATTAAGGGCTTCGAACTGTTTTAGGAGTTTGGAAAATCCCCTGTCCATAAAGTGAGTTTCATACAGAACTGGTTTACTGAGTCAGGTGTGAAGGAACTTTACTGGCCTGCAAAAAGCCCAGATTTAATTCCACTGAATATTTCTGGGATGAATTGAAAAGCTGACTCTGAGCCAGACTTCATTGCCCTATGTGAATGCCTGACCTTCCTGATGCTTGTATATCTGACTGGGATCAGATCTCTGCATTCATGTTCTAACATTCTGTGGAAAGCCTTCCCAAAACTGTGGCAGCTGTTATAGCAGCAAAGATTAGGATGCTGATGAGGGATTAATGCTTTTAGTTAAATGTTTAACAAGACACAAGAGCATCAGTGAGTCATGCACTGATGTTGGGTGATGGGGTCTGATTTGTTATTCCAAATACTCCCAAAAGTGTTCAGTGACGTTGAGGTCTGGGCTTTGTGCAGGCCAGTCAAATACCTCCACACCAAAACACCAAAATTTGGTTGCATGATGTGTTTAGGAATACAGAAATATAAATAAAATATTGAGGCAATTTGTTGCCTTTATATGTTGGAAGCTCTTGACCACATTGCACCAAACTGATTCCTTAATTAAGATTGTGTTTCAATACAGGGTGAGCAGAAATGTTCACATTCTTCTGTTGGAGATTTAAAAGTCAGTGTTTGTAAAGGGAAGGATCAGGTTAAGGCCAGACACCTACACAGGCTGTGTGAAAGTACAGAACTGTGTAAAGAGGATCCCTGAACACAAGATGTTAATGAAAGTGCCACTAATCCAGTCTCGGTTAGATGTGTGTTTTTGTCTAGTCTTTTAAAAGAACCTTTGTATATCTTTGACTTTATTTTTATTTCTATATCTCTTTGAACAGCCTCCTCTCAAGGTCAGAGAAGTGCGGCTGACAGGGTGGTTGTGCGTGTTTTCCTACAAATCTCTCTTCAAACTCTGCTTTCAGTTATTCACTAAAATGCACACAAACACCTCACTTGCACACACACACATTGACACCCACACACACCCACTCACTCACTGGGTGCATTTGACACTGTAAGTGCAGGCGGCTCAAGGCTGTCAGGGCCACTTTTTCTCCTTCGGTCTCTTCACTTTTTTTCCCATTTTCCTCTCTTCCTCATTCTCTCTCAACCCCCCCACTCTTGTTTGCCTGATGCTGATTCATCCAAGCCCCGGAAAATCCCCCCTGCATACTTGTATTCTCAGTTAATGTTGGTGCCTAATAATGGCGGGAAAATATGTCTGTCAAAACATACAACTGATTGCCTGATACAATCTCATACTTCGTCAATACGGCAAAAGCCAAAAATTGCACATTGCGATACATTTCACAGAAAATTAAACTTGCATTTTAGAATGTTAATAACTGCCAATGTTAAAGCTGTATTCATAATGTAATTTTTGTTTTACTATACAAATAAAGAAGGGTATGACTAAATATAGCTAAATTGAAAAGGTCTCACATGGCTTAAGTTCTTGTATTAATTGTTAGCCTTTATTGAATTTGCAGGTAAAAATTAACTTGCAAACACCTGATACAATATATTTTATAACAACTTTCAGTAACTCAAATGGACCATCCAACATGTCATTATCCTACATTGTCAATTTATTGTACCCTTCTGAGCAAAAAAAATAAAAAATAATAAAAAAAATTAAATTTATGAAAAAATAATAGAGTAAAGTTCACAATCATGAGAAACAATGGTGCTCTTGGTGGTGGACTTGTTCTGGAAGTCACTTTCCCTCTTTCCCTGCCTCCAACTATTATAATAGCAAAAGCTTAAAAAGATGAAGGTCAGATGCACAACTACAAGCTATGACCACAGCAGTAGCTCAAATATAAGTGATTCCCTAGTGGAAACCAACCTCAGTATCAATTCCCACAACAGCTTCAAAACACAACAGCTTCTCTCTTCAGACTTACCTTCTGTATCAGTAGGGTTGAAGCCACAGATATCACAGATGCAGCGCACCCACTTGTTCATCTCCTCTTCAGTGTCGGCCACCAGGTAGAAGATCCGGTCGATGGTCTTGATGTCAAAGATGAAGCTGTGCTCCAGGTCCTTCTTGTTGAAGGTAAGACCGGCGTCCACCTGCTCGCACAGATTCAGATCGATCACGCGGATGGGCTTCTTGGTATGGTCATTCTTGTAATACTCCAGCACGTCTGGGTCTCCTGTCAGCCTCCCACTGCGTAGAATAAACCATCGCTTCTTCCATGCCTGAAAAACAGAGAGGAACCCTATGATTCATGTTGTATGTACTGACACACATTTACAAAGTCACGTGACTGGGTGGAGAAGCTACGTATCGGTCAGGAGAATTGCTCAATTGCTCCAAACAGCTTATCTTACTAATATGTACCACAGTTTCTTTAAGGGAGTCAGGGCCGTCTGCAGCCATCTTGGTAACACCAATTGGCAGCTTTTGTCACATGTGTTATGTCAGTAATGCATGTTTTCATTTTTTACCGTTGATTTAAACAATTTTGACAAACTGGATACAACTGCATTACAAATTGTCCTACTTCAGCTCAATCCACACAAATAAAACAGGCTTCAGGCTGATCCAGTTGACACACCAGTGTATTTAAGAGTAAATAATCAGGCAATATCTAACAAAAATGTGTTGGCTTTTTAAACAGTAAGGCAAGACTTTCATTCTTACGACTTTTATTATTCTCACAGTCCTATAATCACTGTGTGGCATTTGATCCCGTTGATCCAGCCCCGTGCAGTGGACACTGTGGGTTCTGACCAGATCCTTCTGGCCAGACTCCACTCAAAACTCTGCCTGGAGATATTGTCTAAAATCTCTGCAGACAAGCTTTGGTGTAAAATCCCCCCCAACCCCCCCAAGCACACACACAACCCAAAAGCATGTGAAGCACTCAGGCTAAAAGAGGTAACTGGCGATTACAGCTTGAAAATGTTTTTCCAATTTAAAATGAAGAGAAAATGTAAATGTATCTTTTGCATAAAAACTTTAAACTGTCACAGACGGAGACAAAGTGATGGAGGGCAGCAGAGTTCGGCGTTTTAAAACTGCATAAACCCTCTGCCAGTATGGTGGATGGAAAACATAATGAAAACAAAATATGAAGACAACATTATGTGACAAGGAGGGAAAGAACAGGAGGGCAGTGTGAAAATACATTTATGCAAACTGACAGATAGATTGAACAAAACTAATAGCAAAATCTACAGACAGCAGGTCATTATCGCAAAATAAACACTGACAGGGTGACCGGGGCAGAGGGGTCTTGTAACACTCTGGGCTTTGTTAAATACATGCACATTAAATATAAATGAGTGTAAATTACTTTTATATTAGCTTAAGGCTTCCGCTAAGAAAAATGAGCCATTACAACATGGAAAACATTTTGTCCAGCAACAAGACCAAAAATGCGACTACAATATTTATTCATAATATCATATCTGCAATCTACATTGGTTTTTAAATTGACTCATTAACTAACATACCAAGTTACAATGTACCATAAAAGATTTCATGCTCACAATACAATACATAATACTAGTTCTTAATACTAAGTTCTCTCAAGTCAACTTAATATATATATTGCGACAAAATAACTTGCAATAGTATGAAGAAAGACCATAAAGTGATACTAGAGACATGGAAGTAGCACGATATGTTACCATGGGCAACAGTGAAACATACAGATAACCGGTCATTATACAAAAGTGTTTATTGCTCGTTTATTGGCATGGTTGACCAATCAGAATAAAGTATTTCAGAAAGTTGTAATAATTGTTTGTATTGCAATAGCCAGACTTTAAAAACAAATGTTTCGCTAGCACTGGGAGAATTCAGTTTTGCTTAGATATCCCCAAACTTCAACAGACCACTTTGGCATAAACAAGATAAAGAAGAAACAGATCACAGACTCCTATCACAGACTCCCAGACTGCCGGGAATGCTTAATCTGTGTTGTTGTTGTTTATATTTTACCATCAGGTTTGAAGGGGATTAACAATGCTGTACTTTACCCCCTCTCCCCCCTCAGCTGTTTTTCCATCCACAGGGTTCTCTTTGTTAGAGAGCCAAGCTCTGGCCCTCTGGATATCACCACACTGCACCGCAACACAAGAGGCAACAGCCTCGCCATGCCAAACACACAGACACACACAACATGACACTCAACAACTGATCAGCACGACAGACCTGACGGTGTGACGTGACCTAAATTTCCCCATGAAGTCCCAGCACCGTGTCACCCATAACAGTTCTATAAAAGTCACTGCAAAATACAGATTAAAAGATAAAAGGGTCTTAAGTCATTAGATGGAGTCTGACAGCACAAGCTTTACAATTAACAGCATGGGCTTTGTTTGTCTGCTGTGGATAAACCGACACAGAGGCCTCTTAGATGCTAACCGCCGCTTCAAAACAAAGCACTCACAGCTCAGATTACATAGATACATAGTGTGTGCATGCGTAGGTTTACTGGCAGGAGACAAACCCAGCTAACCTGCTAAGCAGATCGTCTTACGTCGGTAAAGTGGCGAACAGAAGATCCTGCAGAGAACAGCTTTAGTGAGCATTCAGGGGAAATCTACAGTCATCAAAGTAGAATGCTGGGAAGGTTTAATGGTTTAATAAAATTCAGCATTTTATGAAAGTCAGCATTCAAAACAAATGTGTCCATGCCATATGGTTTTAAAATATTAGAACAGGAGGCGCATGAGACCTTTCAGCTGTGGGAGCTGCAGTAGAGAACTCTAGAAGAGAGGTGTCAAACTTGTTTAATATTGGAGAACGATGTCTTTATTTTTTAAAAGAGTGGCCAAGCTGACTGAGACACGAGCACCACTTTCCAATTTGTCCACACTCATCTTATATCTCTCTCTCTCACCACACACACTTACACACACGCACACTGTGGATCTATCCGACACACTCATCTTTGTCAGTAAAGTTCAATGTCCCCATTTCAGACAAAAACACTCCCACATGACACCAATCCAGCCATCCAACTCTGGTTTTGTGAAACATCAACCCTACCTTGCTGGCTCCTGAATGCAGTGCAGACACAGAGCGTGTAGTGTTTAGCCACCTGTTGTGAGGGCTTGTTCCATTCTGTTTGATGACAGAAAGCCAACAACAGCTCACAAAGCCAAAGCCCCTCAGCTGAAGACCAGTCTGAGAAGGTATGTACAGAAGATGCTCTGCTTCACAAAGAACAACACGATGAACGGCTGGTCCCACATCAACACTTTCAATCTGACCCAGACCGGTTTAAACACAATCCAAGCTAATTAACCAAGACTACCTGATTTACACAGTGATCTACTATGGATCAAGAGAAGGTCATTTAGTCCATTTCTCTAATGTCCTCCTGGCTGTCCTTGAGCTCCAAGAGAAGTACGTAAAATAACCGTCTCTGTGTATAAGGAGGCAGAGGGAGTGGGAACAGGGTGGGACTAAATTGAAGAGGCCCCTCCAAGTGTGGCAGCAGCTGTCTGCCTCACACACATACACACACAAGTGTGATGCATACACAGGCATAGGGCCACAGTGTCACTGTCTTGGCTTAACAGAGATGCCATTGAAGCCCAAGCTATAGGGGAATGCCATCCCAACTGAATCACTAACTGGTCAGTCTCTCTGCGAATAATTGACGTAATCTGGCACGACAACGGAAGAGAGTGCAACTTAAAAATGTCAAGCTATGAGAGACCACGAGCTGTCGTTGCAAAACTTGCATATACTGCAAATGCATCAGCGCATAAGTTCGTTCATGCCTAAAATTCCAAGTGCATTAGTCTGCGCTGTATTCGAGGAAATTGCACAATGAAACAGTGCTTTCTAAAGCATCTGGACATGCACAGTCTCTTAAACAACAGAACAGAGCTCTTAAACAAGACAGGCCTCTGACACCTGTACAGACAGCTCACAGCATTCACATTCACCCTGATTTTTGGGTAACACAAGTAGCTTTAATTGTTAATTTCATTAAATCTACTAAATACAACTTTTTGATGTTTAAATACTCTCCACTTTAAAGTGCAGAAATAACTATTTGAAAAGGTTTTCAATGTTTAACTTTAACATTTTATTTAAGATATCTCCTCAAAAGTTGTTTTAATGACTGATACCATCTTGGATCATATACAGTAGGAACATATCTACATATATCCAAGGATGAAACTCAAGAAATTTAAAAGTACAGTTTAAGACAAATAGGCACCATGCCTAGAAACACAAAATTATTCTTAGCCAAGAAAAAAGTTGTCAGCCATAACCATGAAAAAAATTCACATACTGCAAAACTCTATTGTTCCCACATAAATGCTTCCCACATTGCTTAATGTGTTATAAATAATACAACATCCAAAATCTTGTAAAAATACTGCGATATAATTTTTGGAACATTTCACCCAGCACACTATGTGACAGTTGATTCGGTATTCGTGAACGTTAAAAGACAGCAGGAATTAGATCAGTGGTCTCTAAGGAGACCAGAGCTGGAGAGCGCGAGAGAACTGACAGTTGGATCATTTGTAAGTGTGAGATCGTTTAGGGATGGAATAACTGTGACATGCTTGCATCTGCCTGCCAAAGTCCTTCCATCTTGACTATACACTAAATATCTGCTTACATCACATGTGTTCAGAAGGCTCTTGTAGGCCCATAACCTGCACTTTACGGAAGGAGAGCTACTTGATAGGTAGGTCCACAGGCATGTATAGGGCCTCCTGCTTTCAACAGAAGGTATATAAACCACATGTTTACATGCAGAGAAAATAGCAACTCTGCTAAAGAAAGTCTCAGCAGGAGAATCAGAGGGGACCTGGTGATGTAATATCAAATCAATATCTGGGTCTCCTTTAGGGGTGTAACAATCGATCACTCTGGATCAATATAAAATCATCAACAATGCATAACAGCAACACACAAACAAGTAGATTTTTAAGACGCACCTGTATTTTGCATCCTTTATAAATTGTACAACAAGCACCAGGCAATCACAGAGCTAAAGCAGCAGTGTAACACAGACATGTCAGTGTCTAACAATGCAAGGAAACAGCATATATACATCCTTACAAAAGATACATGTTATAAACTTAAGTTGTGTTGACCTACGTTTTGTCTTCACAAATTTGCTGTAAATGGAAGAGATCAGTTTTGCTTAACTTTTCACCTTCAGTAATTAACCACCCTGTAGTGACCTGAGGTTAAGTCTCACACTTAATGGCACAATGCTGATTAATCAATATTTAATTCTTTAGTCCCTTGGTCATTTCTTTAAGACACTATTATCCTACCACGTCCCTGTGTGACATAAGGAAACAGACCTGTGTGTTTGGGAAGAGAGCTAAGTGCATAAGAATAGAACTGGCCTGTCCAGACCTGAATAAATGAAGACGGGCACCTCCCCCTCGCTGCCTACTGACTCTCCAAGCCCTGTGGATGACATCATTCTCTTAAGCCTCACTCCCATGAATCTCTTCATGCTACAGCCCTGTCTTTAGGTCACCCTGTGTGCAGCAACCAGGCTAGTTACTTCCAATTCTCAATAAATGGGTTCTGACTGGTAGAACAAATCAGATTTTACACTCATTTAACAGGCCAAAGTACAGCGTAATCTGACAGGATAGCAATGCATGTGACCACTGACGGATACAATGACACGTGTGGGTAAAACGGGCGACGGTTTTGTCGTGTGGTCAGTTTGTCAGCGTTTGTTAACATGTTGTTGACGACATGTAAACAAATCTGTACCAGACTGATGTGGGAGATAAGAGGAAGTGTGGGGTATCAGTTTTGGTAACAGAATGACTAAAGGTATGAGAGCGTGTGCAAGTATGCATGTGTCGCAGTTCAAACGCTCTCGCGCAAAGAGGGGTGTGTCGGGATGCCTTTCTGCAGAGAACACGCTGTCGGCTACATGTCAGGGCAAAGCCCAGGTTGGGTCACACCTGCCACTTGTCTGTTTATCATCCAACTCACTCTCTCTCACTTTCTTTATTCGCAGTGACAGCATGAAACTACAAAACAGCCTGAATTCCATCTATGATGATACTTTTTGGTAGTTTTGTATTAAAGCGTGCTCCATTGCTTTTTCTAAACTCAAAAAACAAACTGAAGAAAAAGGCTTTGATGATGTATTTATTAGTAATAAGTATTGTTAAACATTTTTATATAAAATATGAATCTTCATATTAATATTTAAAAATAAAAATAATGCTTTAAGACTTTTAAATAATATTTAGGCGTAATACAGGCCTTTGGTTACATTGTAGTTCATTGTAGTTACCCATTTAACTTGTGACAAAACATTTATTCATACTGTTAAAATTCTAAAAGGCCAAAAACTTGGAAAAAATCATTAACACCACAGGCTGATATTAAACTGGTTTAAACAGAAACACGTCTTTTGACTGCAACATTTGCCTTCCAGAACAAGTCTTTCTTGCTCTGTGATTAGAGATGCATTATATTGGAATAAGTACAATCCAAAAGAACTATGTGCTTGATACCCTTTTGTTGGCCTCTGCATTAATGGTTCTCCTCATGTATAACACTGACCACATGACTCCCACTTGCTTGCACTTTAAATCACAAGAGGGAAAAATAAAAACAAAAAAATCTGTATTCTTTATCTCCAACAGTGAGATGAGTGGAAGATAAATAGGGCAGAGTAAACATCATATACACATGAATATATGCACACACACACACACACATATATGTATATATGTACTTTATATATAAGGAAGTAAGTAGTAAGTAAATGTAGACCTGCTCAATCATGACAAAACATAATATTCAATTATCTCGCTTTACACAATGATTAATAATTTTAAAAAATACATTAGGCAAGCACAACTGGCTGGACCTTCCCTAAGAGTTATTTTGCAAGATTGCAAGTTCACACACAAAGGTACATTTGTTTGCTTAATTTTTTCTTCATCTAAAACTAGAAGTAAAAAAAAAGAACCAAGGAACAGATTTTGCGTCTCTTTTCTGGTATATTTTCTGACTGTTTTGAATTAGTGACTTTGGTAAACCACTTTGTGGCTTCAGCTTAGTGTTGACATGGTTTGGTCACAAAAACTATTAATTCCTAGCTTTTCACAAAATCTAAAGGTTTATTTTTACCTAAACTGGCCTAACAACGACAGACACAAAAACACAAAAACAGCCTCTGACTACCTAGCCTAGCTTGGCAAACAGGTAGTCCAGACTCCAGACCCAAACACAAGCTACTGGTTGAGCCAATGTTTTTAGGTTGGGCTATTAAAACAAACAGATTGCAATTGTTTTCGGATTGCTTGCAATAGTTACTTGGAATGACTTCTATTTTGCTTTAACACAGAGACCTAAAGATGTCCAAGGCCAAAGAAATTGGTGAGAGAGAACAACTGCCCAATATAACTGTTTTTGAGGTGAATATGTATTATATGTGTCACATTGGATAAAAGCATGTTGCAAATAATAAATGCAAATGCTGACAAGAACAGCGGTCAACTGAATATTTTTTTTGCTTTACAGAAAGAGCATCAATTCATTTTATTACTGTGTTTAAGGTTGCATAACAGTTCCAGGGTAGGACAGTGATTTCACTCTCATCTTCATCTCTCCAAGTATTCTGAGCATCAGACCAAACCCCATTCCACATTACACTCATGCAAATCATTGTGAAGTCCCTTAGGCTGTAGAGAAACAATGATGTTCTTGAAGAAACTTCGCTCTGAAACCTTTGGGCCACCCTGGCCTTGCTAACGTGGTTCATGGAGTTGAAGAAGACTGGAAGAAGGGAAGCTACAAAGACCTTCTGTGTTGTTCCAATAGCTATGGAAAATCTGCCTTTGTTATCATTTAGGACAAAAAAGATCTCTGGAATCTTACAAAAGTGTGAAGTAAAATAGCCACAGCTGCATTGCGTCGGTGTGGCAGTATTGACGTGCAAACGTTGCGCCCTTCTATTGTCAGCATGGTACACCATCATTATCAGAGTTAATAGCATAAAAGAGGAGACCTTAGAATCACCGTCCTTATCTTACAGCCTTGTGATGGCTTCAAAAGCCAGCGTTCTGAAAGGCATCGCTGACCTTGTGGAATGAATAGTGAGCAGACACTTCTTAGAAAAAGTGACATAGTGTCATTGAAGAAGCAAGAAAAGTTCCCAAGGTCTTTCTTTATGCATTCCAACTGATAAAATATTGAATCTTTTCAATCTTCATTTTGCTCAGAATGTTGTTGATTTGAGCCTCTGAGACTAACCTGCCTTTATAGTGAGTTTAAACAGTTCTGTCAAAATCAATAACAACTAATAAAGGTAATAATTTTTTCTTAACCAACAATTTAAGAGCAAACCGGACATTCTTTACCTACCTAGGCAACACCAGAATCAATCTAAAATCTACTTTACATTAGAAAGTAGAAAGAGTAAAATCTACATTAGAAAGGTACAAACACAGAGATTTTGTCAACCTTGGTACTGGTTTTAATGGTTTTGACAGCATTTAAAATTTCTGTATAAATTTAATAAAATTTAATGTAGTACTTCTGTAGTTAACTGTAGTTCATTCGACATACAGGCCTGTTCAATCAACTGATAGCACAGCCACGGTGCTTTCGCTTTTATAAAAAAAATCTAACCTGAAACATAAAACCAACCAAGATGTTATACTGTGGTTCACCATAGCTAGATTGCTCAACCATTTAGTTTCTAAAACGTTTTAAGATTCTATGATTACTTTATTATTTTGTTGAATTGTACTTGTATGTGTTACTATATCTAGTCCACCAAGCTTACAACACAAGTTGAAAAAACAAGTCGTTTCAAATTTCCAGATCTCCCTGTCCAACTGTATAACAACCCAACAAATATACTTTCTTGCCTCTTTCACCAATATACTATCAGTTCTTCCCTACTAACTTTTGAATTTCTAATAAACTAAAGTGTTGTATGCCGATTCCTGATCAGAATATAACGTACCAGCGCTGTGACTAGAACAGTCACTACACTCCCTGACTAGAGGCCACCCTAAGGGTTCACTGCTTCAACTGAGAAAAACAGCCTGAACCAGGTCGTCCTCAATGCAGCTTGGCAGCATTGCAAAGCACCTACACAAGCAAGCAACAAGTGACAGCACACACAGCTTGGTGCAAAACCAATCCTTACTCCAAAGCATGCATACTTTGACACTTTCATGCCAACACCCAAAACAATCCTTCCTGGGTCGACCTAGATGTGAACAGATCTTAAAATTGTCAGAGAGCTTACCTTACTAATATAGTTTCCAGCGACAGTTGGGGTATAGCTGAGAGGGATGTGTCTGTAATATGTAGCACGAGTGAGTCTTTATCAAGAATACCAGTCTTTTTACATGGAACTCTGGAGGGACCTCTCCCACCTCTGACTTCCTGTGTATGGGTAATCAGGCCCTCCCAGTACGCCTTGAAAACCATGACCACCATATCGGAGGGGCTGGGGAGAACTGAAGGCACAGAAGAAAGGGTGGGCGCGAATATAAACACAAACACACGCACCCATGCTGACAGAATACTTCAGAGCTTTTAATAAAAAAACAGAAAGAGGGGAAAACATTCTTGAACTGGTTGGGAGTGTCACTGAGTCAGAACGCTCAGCAGTCAAATATAAAAAAAGGCTAATCTTTCGTACAAAAATATCTGGCACTTAGTGTCATCAATAATTAAAAGCATAGACTTTACAAACCACAACTATTTAAAATATTTGCATCTCAGCAGTCCTACCTAAAGAACCAAAGGGCTTTATTCCAGTAATACATTGCAATGCAAATTTTTTGGCAGAGAATTGTCAAGCACTCAAGCTCTGGCCCCTGAGCTGCTCACCAGCCCATTACAATCTAATGTTTTCCAGGCCTCTGTAATCTAATTAAATGAAACAGTAACCCACCGAATGAAGCGATCACACAGACTTTCACTCAGCCGCACAGGCTATTTATGAGAACAGTCTTAGTTTTATACAGCACCTGCTGTATTATGGGGTCACCTGGTACATTACTTACCAGGGGCGTAGCAATTACCTGGGGCGAAATTTCCCATCCCCCTTCCAAATTGCTTCATTCATCCCCCATTTTTTAGGGAGTTTACAATTTATAAAATTTGTAGTTCCTGCTTATCCTATGTGGCAAAAGCAGGTGTTCATTTCTGCGTGTTTTTCGTGTAAGGTTTTTTTGTGAATGGTAACTAGCGGTAGGTGGGGGGAAAATCACTCGACAAAAATCAATATTTTTTCACTTTCATAATTTGAAAGAAAAGCTCAGAATGAGCCAAGAACTCAAACTCGCAAAGCCCTGAAATGCAAACGAGTAAAAGAGTAAAAAGATTGCATTATATCACAGTTTTGGGTAACTATACACTAAACATCTGAATCAGAGGCTGCAAGTACATTTATGCAAGTGACATGTCTGTTTTTTGCACCATTTATAACAACACATGGAGCATCAATGGAGATATGCAAGCTTTTGTTCATCACTCGCACCACCTCAGCTGCACAGGACGTATTCTCCAGCTGGTTGTTAGAACGCTGATTCTGAACAGCGTGTTGCCAGTTATTTACATATGGTAAACACAGACTCATGGACTAGTTGACTAATTTCTGGATTAGTGAAAGTCAGCAGTTATGCAACCCTAAATCCTGTACTTTATTAACATTTGGTCAAATTGTCTTTAAAGTTACTTGTTTCTTGCAAATGTTTCTTGTGTTTAAAGTTAATTAAATGTAAATAATAATGATTGCTTTCAAAACACTAAAGAATGCTTTTTTCTAGGAAAACCATGTACTCAGGGAAGCAATAGAGCATTTGCTTCAGAGAATAGTGTTACTTTTGCACCGTTTATAGTTAGCATTACAATTCATGCAAAACAATCCTGAAACAATACTAAATACAATTTGTTTTCCACACACATTTTTTACATGCACATGTTTACAGAAGTGAAGTTGTTGGGCAGACAGAAGTCAGGTCACACAAGCCGCTAAAGAAATGTTCAGACCGAGTCAGACTGTCCAACCTTGAACCTTAAATACCTCTTTCTCACCTAACATTTCTGAGCAGAGATTTTCAGACGGTCGAGCAAAAGCAGTGTTTGGTTTCTATCAACACCTAATACTATCTGGCACTATACAATAGGTTTTTTTTTGTTGTTTTTTGTTTGTTTTACACACAGTATGACAGAACATAGGAGAATATAAGCTTTGCACAACGTGAGCTATAACCTAACATATGATTTAAACTGCTTTATTCTGGAATCCACATTCAGTATGTGCGGTCTGGAAGACAAAGTACAGTCCAGAGGAACAGAGGTTGGAATAAAACTTCATCCTCCATGTCTCCATGCTCTATGACCTAGACTCCACACTGCAAACAGCAAGCCTGAAGTATTGTGATAGATCTTGGAGGAAATCAGTCTGTCAGGACCTCACGTGAGGGGAACGGACACAGCAAAACAAGATATGTAGTATATGAGAAGGGACGGGCCTGCTGTCCGACCTTGATTCAAATAACCTTGGAAAGGTTTCAGGCAGCTGTGTAGTCCTCCCCTCACAGAACACCCAGTCTCAATCATTTTATTCTTTACATGCGGCCAAGCCCTTAGTAAGGTCATCCAGAGAGCTAGCATGCTCTGAAACTACCTAAAACTTAAGAATGAGGCCGCTTTAAAACTATATGCTGTGTCACATACAACCAGTACAACTTTATTTTAAAACTGTACAACACCTGCAGCTGTACTAAGAACCGTCAGCAAGTTCCTCTCAACAAAACCCTGAATACATACTCAAAAACAATCAAGGGTACACAACTAAAAGAAACCAAATATTTTAAATATGAAATCAAATAATGTAAATTATAGATAACAATTTTTTCTTTAATACTGTCTAACAGTGATACCAGAAAAAAAAAAAGTTTCAAGCGAACCATCCCTTTTGCCTTCCTTGAGTCCATTGTGGGTTTTTTAGGTATTTAACGTAGTGTGTGGGGGGGGACATCACAACATCACAGCTGATTCTCAATAAACCTGAAATTACCTGAAATGATTATTTGGCAGATGAGTTAGGTTTTAGCAACCAGTCAGGTAGGTTAAATTAAAATTCCATATTTGTACTTACAGTGTTAACTGAGAGCTGCAATACATAACTTTTTTGGTTAAAAACTAACAAAAATCAGTTACTGACCAAATAACATATCAGTATTAAAACAACCTTTTTCTTACTTTACCCCAATTCGCAATAGTATGTTTCTAATAATGATTTGCACAATATATAATATGCACAATATATACACAAAATATTAGAGTACTGGTTGCTTGATGATAAAGTAAATGGGCTTTAATTGAGATTATTGTAAACATTAAAAGGAAACATACATTTTACTATAACAAAAAACTTCTTGGAATTTTTACAATTCCACGACATGCCACTGGACCAAGATCTTAACATCACACAACATATACAATCTATTAAAACATGAGCACTTAGCGGCAGGGGAAGAACAGAGAGATAGCAGAGCCGTCATTATGAGGAACAACATCTGTGTAACACAAGTAATATCATATGCCACCTTAAAAGCAGGACCAGCTGTATAAATAGCTAGCAGTTTAGAAAAAAACACAAGTTGCAGCAGTCAGAAGGCATGGCCCCAGCTCAGAATAACCCTACTAACATACAAAGCACAGACTACAAGGCTTTGCAATACTTTTGAACACTTAGAACCCGCATTCTTTTTTGCAGAGTGGGCTTTCATAACTGGTACATATATTTGCTGAAAAGGACACAAATCAAAAGCTACAGCGAGACATGACTCAGCCAAGAGCAGAAATAAGCCTGTGCGATTGCATTTCTCTCACCTTGAGCCTGAAGTTGTGGCGTCTTCTCTTTTGCAAAACTTTGCCCACTGATTCGACATGAGAGATTCACAAGATAAAAACAAGAAGCTTTAGAGTCTCAAAACTCTTCAGCTGTAAAATTTACTGACACATGGTCCCACTGCCAGCTGTGTGCATCAAAAGGACCAGATACACTGTAAACAAACATCCCTCTGGAGACCCGTGTTTGACTAGGAGACCCGCCATCCACAATCCCTAAGAGACATTCCTGATGGGACTGTCTGTGGATCCTGCGCTGAATGGCTGATCCTGGCGTCTATCTCTTATTCCGCATTGCTTACTCTCCGAATGACTGTCAATGTGACAGATATGCTGAACATGAACAGCAGCATGTTTTCAAGCCGAGGTCATTCCATATCAATCATTAGGGCAGAAAAAGAGAGAGAGGGAAAGAGAGAGAGCGATCAATAGCCCTTAACAGTATTCCCAGGGGAATGGCCTGGTTTCATTTCCTCTATACAGTCGGTTCACTTTCTTTATCTCTCCTTCAGCTGGAGAAATGTGAGCAAAGAGCCAATACAGGCAGCAACTGGCAAAAAACAAACTGAAATGGGATTCAAACTGGACTGAGTAAAGCATTAACCGAGAAGTGAAACAGAGTGTGAAACAGACAAAAAGAAAAAAAATGAGAGTAGAAGAGGGGGGCTTAATCATTTACAGTTTACAATCATACCCGGCTATGGGCCAACAGATGAGCAACCGGCCTCAACTGGGCAAAAACACAGAGATACAAAGTGGAAGTTTCCACTTTGCTGGCAATTTTCATCTTCCTGGTCATCTGTTCCCAACACTTTGAGAAAAAGACATCCTGTTTTTCCTCCATTGTCACTCGTTTGCTACATGGTTGGTCATGTCTAAGTTTAGACCGTTTTATATTGGTGGGGGTTGGTGCTAAACAGCTAAAACTACTCGTGCAATATTTTAAAAACAAGTACTTTGGTAAAACAACAATACTACTTGATTAAAATTATAATATTCACAATATAGCATGACTATAGCCTAATATTTTATCTGAATGAAGGAATGTGTTCAAAAGCATTTTCTGCAACAAAAAAACAAATCCTATTATTGGTATCAACTACTGGTATGGTAACAATTCTTGCAGGGTTAACAGCAAAGAATTTCATCCAAAAACAATTTTATTTGGAACACCAAAAAACAGAAAACCCCAAAAAGGTCACAGGTTAAAAATGTTATGCAATCTTTATGTAATTCCAGCAACCTAAACATCTTAACTTGCAACATATAATGTCAAAATGAAACCTATATTGATTAAGTACAAAACATCATCTACACCTCAACTACTCAGCTAGTCACCTTTGCAACTAATCAAAAATTTAAGCTAATCAAAACAATACAGCCATCAACCTCATTTCCTTACCTCAGTCATCAAATACTGAAGGCTACACTAAACGACCAATCACAAAAGCGGAAGGTGATTTAGGACTGGAAAAGCCATAGCCACACAGTGTTTGGTTTGCATCTTTCCCTGCAGTGCTGCAGTCCAATGCTAATGTGATTTCACCATGGCTATATTGGCTAATGGCAGGAGAGGTTCCCTCTCTCCATTAACTAGGCTCTAATATGGCTGCCCTCAGGAAGACCACGAGTTACATAAGAGAGATTTCAAAAACAATTCCAACCTCTTCCGATTTCTTCCACTTCTGGTCACGGGACAGTAAACATGTTGATGTGCGCGCTAATGCAAGCACAAACCACAAATGTTCATAAATGTACTGCAAAACAACACGGGGTACTCTTCGTAAGGGTAGCGCAAAACATTGGAGAAAAAAATTCAATAGAAATGCTTAAGCTGTATAAAAACAGGATATTGTCTGGCAGCATGGGAACACGTGGCACACAGAGTCAGAAAAATAACTGGAAGCAAAAAGTAGCATCACTCTTGCCTTGCATTTATTTGAGGATGGTTGCTGGTAGTCCCTTTTGGCGAACTAATCTTGCCGTTGTGGTGCTGATGTTCTGAATCTGTGGAAGTTCTGTCTCATTCTTGCTCCACAGCTAGTCTGCAATTCCCTACTCTAATAACCCCTGACCTACAGGAAGTAGACACAATAGACTGAAAATAACAAGAGGCCACCTCCTCCCCCCCCCTTCTATTTCCTACACTCCACCTTCCCTTGGACGACAACAACACTCCTTTTCTGCATCGTGCTGAAGAAAGGTTGCAGTCGGTCCAATGATAGCTGTCGGCGCTTCGCTCTGTAGCTTCGCCAGGATTGCTCAACAGCTCATTGGGTCTTTTCCACGCATGCCAAGACAGCCCCAAAACAATAAAACTATTAAAAATTATATTCTCCTCTTAAGTTTAGAATTGGGTGTATATTTAATATATAAGCTTTTATACTGTCAATCAAATAAGACTGTTTAAGTAAGTAACACTTCCTTCGACTGTTTGGCTCGAGCTAAAGTTCAGAACCACCGGCTCCACCTGCCCCTGCAGGTCTATTTAATGTACTGAAGAAACAAAACTTTTCACAGACAGAGCGGCACTCACCGCAATATGAAGATGAAGTCAATTTATTCTCTGAAGTTAATTTATTCATAAGCAGCAAATGAGATTTGCAATATACTGGGTCACTACATCAGACTGGCAGCATTCACAGATGTAAATTCTACATCATCAATAGTGGTTCGCTTTTGTGAGCTGAGGCCAGAATGCTTTCATACCAATTGCAAATTGTAGAGTAGTTAACATGAATTGTACCCCAAACCACCTTTTCGGATAGACACATAACACACAATGTAATCCCAGTTATCCGGCATGATCCGATAACCATGACAAATCACATTTAGCACACAGGCTAGAATTTATTCGGTAAAATCTAATTGTCCCTATATGCCTAAAGAAGTAAGAGGTACAGGAAATGGAGCCACAGTGTAGTATAGATAAGACAAAAGAGACGCCGTCCCAGAGCATCCTCCACACGCTTCACTTGCAGTGATTAGATAAGTCTCAAACAATACCTGCTCTGATGTTCGCCACTCGGTTATTTACGATCGCCATATAACTGCGCAGGAAGACTTCTTAGGTGGCTATACAATGCACGGTATGCTGCAAATCACATCTTGATTGGCTGAGCATGTGTGTCCTAAAGGACAGGGAGAGGTGTTGGTCTCATCAAACATGACTTGCAACCAGCTCTTACCACTAAATCCATCCATCCATCTGCACAGCAGAACTGAACCTGGTTAAACATTCAGACAGCCTTTAATGCAAGCTGCCATCAGAAGAATCTAATAGGGCTTGTGTGTGACTGGACAATGTGACTATTGTGAAGGTGAAACTGTGGCTGTGTCCTTGTATTTTATACATTTCTATAAAATGGGGACCAAAAGTCTGAAACACATTAACCATCTACGGACTGTTTGCGGTTTAAACCAGGAAAACCAGTTTAAACAGGTTTTACACAAGCATATGGAGCCCATGTTAAATGAATGCTGTTATGCCAAATTCTGAAACTGGATACTTAAGCTAAGGACTCATATTCATATTATGACGTAATAAAAACAATTACTATTAAAGTTTTATAAGCACTATTAGTGTTTTTATTATTAGTATTAAAAAGATTTGTGTTAAAGGAACACTCCACTTTCTGCTGGTCTTAGTACACAATATAAGTACAGACGAGTCAAGTTTTAAATAGGAAAAATATCAAAACTCTTTGGTCATTTTTGAACGCAATGCTACTGGTCTAATTGTATTCAATGAATTATGCTAAGCTATGCTAAAAGTGGTACCGCCAGACCCGGAGATCGGCTGAATGGATTCCAAAACGGTAAAACTCAACTTATTAACTCTGAGGGAGAATGAGCCTATTTCCAAAAAAAGTGGAGTGTTCCTTTAAATACTTATTATATTTTTTGTTAAATGTTAAATATAAGATAAAATAAGACTTTACACAGTAAAGTAAATAAACAGCTTGTTAATCAAAAATCTTTCAATAGCATGTTTCTTGTGGCTGTGCACACACATATATTACAATCCTTTTAAACTCAGAGCAGGTGGAGAGAGGTGAGGGGTGTGTGTTTAAGACATGGTCTCGGCCCATTAGAGCCAGTGACCCCCTACAGCAGAACACTGTGTTCGAGAGAGAAGCGGGAGAAAGCATGCCTACAAGTCACTAGTTAAGAGTGTTAAAAAACGTGATGTGAAGAAGGGCTAGTTCTGGACTAGAACTTCAGACAGAAATTTGTGATTAGGTATTATGTGGCAGTACAAAAATAGTTGACGTGTTTTACCATCTGCACCTAGTCTGAATGCTTAACTGTAATGCTTGTCAAAACAGAAACAAGGTCACTGATCAAAAGCTATTAAACCAATATAACGTTCAATTAGTCACCAATAAATACAATGACCACCTAAAAAACCAAGAACTGATACACATAATAAAAACTTGCCTCTTTATGACAGTATGGACCCATTATAAGGTCATTTGAAAAGGCATTTAAAGGTCATGTATTATGTCTACGCATTAGCTGTGGAATATTAAGTGGTGTAGCACGGGCTAGTCATCTGACCGACACGGAGCAAAACAAAGGGGCATGACATCAACAATTTCAGAGATACGTAAACAGGGCAATTATGCTCACTGCCCCTCTCTTCTTCAGCTCCACCCATTCTTGCCTCCACCCCCCGATTCCTGCTCTTTGTTGCATCTAAGGGGGCGATAGTTACGCTAGCATAAAAAGGTCAGTGGGGTGGCACTTTGCCTGCATGAGTCAACTGCCCTCCTCCCCGATCCCCTTTCCTCTCTCTCGAATGCTCTCAAAGTCACATGTCTTCGTCAAAGCTGCGTCATTCACATTCAACACATTCTTTTGGGCAGCCTTAGTTCACATGACTGGAGAGTTGGTTAGGTCTGCTCGACTCTGCTTAAACTATCCCATCTTCCTTAGTACCGAACACTCACGGCAACACAACCCATACAGAGCGCCACGTATCAGGTGTAATGGAGAAAACCTACATGAAGTTTAAAGCTTGGAAAATGATCAATTATAGAGATCTGTTGCACTGTAGGCTGCAGAGAATCACTGCCATTCTAAAATTCAGTACAACAGCACTTTGTGAGTGTGATATCGTTTTTATACAACACTTTTATAAACTAGAAGTTAATATCGGGTGGCTTACATTTTAGACATAATATAGGCAATTATTTTGTCTATTTTTGCCACGTTAACTAAAATGGTTTCAAATAAAGCTATGAAACAGGTCGCCAAGCAACAATCACACACACACAGTTATACAAATTTACCCCAGTGCTGTTATACTAAATATTAAGCGCATGCCCTATCAGATTAGAGGACCTGTTGTTTATTGTCAAATATAATACCAAGAAAAACTGAAAAGTTATAAAAGATACAGAACTCCACTACATTCTACTGATGCTTCAACAGGACGAATTTTAATTTAGCCAGGATTATGTAAATGACCTTCATGAAGCCGGGAATATAACAACTTTGCTTCCAAACTCAAGCATATACTTAAAGCATTTACAGTTAAAGCACCTGCAGCTTGCAAACACCTGCTCATATCAAGACTTTAACAGAAACTCTGGAGCCACTCACCTGCAGTGTAAAGCAGGTGTCTTTCTCTGAGTCCAGTAAGATCAAAAACCTGCAATGAGAATTGCAAGGAATCCAAACTGACCTTAAGCATGGAGACAAGATTCACAGAATCAGGACTGCGAGTGGACAGAGGCATCCACAACACAGGAGCGATTTATATCAGGGAAAAATAAGTCCCTGTGCATTGCATGATCTATACTGGAAGCGTTTCTGCTGCTTGCTGCTATACATATAAACCGTATCTCTGTTGGCACAATGCCAGGCTGGAGATATCAAACCACAGCGAGCAGTCCTTCTAATGCAATCAGGAGAGAGAGAGAACTCTCACAGGACTGGTGCTGAGAGCTCTATCTGGCTCTCACATTCTGGCAGTGTAAGGGGGAAGGGTAGTCCGATCTGAACCAGGCCCCAGCAGACTCGCAGTAACCCGAGAAATTACATGGGGCGGCGACGGCATTTCGTAGTTTGTCTCCGACCTGACCCCTCCTACGCACCAGTGTCCCACTGTGATCCAGAGTAGGTACAAGGAGAAACTGGGACATCATTTGGTTTGAAACAGCACCAAACCAAAAACCCTTTTCTTCAAGGGCCAGTGTCTCCAGATTCAACAAGCCTCTATCCCAAAGCCAACTACTCCATTTCGCTGTGGTTGAGTTCATGGTTGGAGTCTTGTGGTTTAAAAGTGCAGTAAGTATTTTTTATGCTTTACTGGCTATTCGTCTGCCTGAACAACTGATATAACCATGGTCTAGATCTTTATGGATGCATCACCTTACAACAGCAGAAGTTTTGGTTTACCGATGCAACACCCTCTGCAGAGAAAAAATCAAACAATTCATTATTTCGCAAATCGCAACCCAAGTAAGAGTGAGGTTATCATTATAAAGTGAGCAGCAATTGGCTGGTAGTGTTATCTGAACACCCTCTAATATGTCTTTATCTAAATGTACATCACTTTAAACAGTTTAAATAGTTCGTTTTAGTGTCTCTTTAGTTGTTCAATAAAAAAAGCACATGCTATATGCTCAATTCAAAGTGTTTTAACGCAGTGCTTATGAGATGTAATGTTGCCACCTGCAAATGGCCTTAAACCCAAACTAATTATCCTAAGAATCAGTTAATATGATGAGCACCACATCACAATGCACTAATGGCACACAAACTTAGCAAAGATAAGACATACAGACGTTAAGCTGCATATCTGAAACCCCCTGCAAATGTTTGTTTGTGAACATCAGGGGGACAAGCTCTGATGTAATGCTCACCAGATTCTCCCTACCAGAGTAAATTTGGCTTATTATGCCAGTTATTCTGCAGAGTCACTACAACAGCCAAAACTGAGTCTTCAATCCCACAATGCTCTGTTCTCCCTGCAGCCCACTCATATCACTCTCTTATACACCTCCTTCTAATGTACTCGAGCTCATAACTTGGCTTTACTCAAAACAAAGAAAAGAGGACGAGAGCAAGAGCTTTCATAAGCCATCTGGGAACCATCAGCAGTGGCAACACACCAGCACAGGAAATGGTCACCGTGCTGCTGTCAGGGACCTTAAAATGTGGCCTTTTGCAGAACTGCATGCTGGGAGCACCAGAGTAGCTGAGCAGAAAGAGAGAGAAATGGGGGCCCCTGTGCAACATGGGTCTCTGGGAAAAAAAGGGGCTGCGTATTTATGGACCACACAAGGGTCACCAAGTAAATGGTGCTACAGTTGTTAAATGTCTACGTTTACTACTTTTTATCCACTATAAATTAACTACAGTCTCATTATTATAGTCCTAGACTATAATAAACCTAGAGAAGAACTAATGTAGGCCAGATGATATGCGCACAAATTTATATAGGAATATTAAAAATTGGACATTGATTCAAACCTTCAAGCGACAAAGAACTTCCTAATACAGTTTGATATTATAGTGAGACATTCTTCAGTTCATGAATTGGCCCAACATGAGATCTAACATGTATCATTTGTGTTAGCAAATTGAGCAATATAGCAAACACTTGACATATATAACCTCTTAACAGTGCACTCACATTTCATTTAGATCACCAGAATAACATCTGAAAACCTAGGTCTGGCTGCATGTCTGCTACAGTTTAGCTTTTTTCAACATTTTAGAAGTGGACACTGGGCTGGCCTAAACATTCTTTGAGCAAACCAAAGGGACCATCTTTGGACATCTGTGTATGTTTATGGGGAAGAACTGCGGCCCTAAAATAGCACCTTCCAAAAAATGCTCAAATCTATTCTTAAACTAGACTTACCCAGAAATTCAAGATGTCTGCACTTGAATTCTCTCATTTCCCCATTAAGCTTCAGCTAATTCCATTAAATCCTGCATGAAAGTCAAATATGAAAGTATACGGCCTAAATTTAATGGCGCTGATAAATTCATGGCATCTACTTGAAAACCTGATCAATATGGCTTGTAAACAAGTCAGACTGCATTCAATTTAATCCAATAACTTTAAAGCATCACACTGGCCATTGCACAGGAAGGTATAGGAGAAACTTAAAAAAACTCAAAACCTTGCACAGAATAAGTATTTTGGATTAAGGTGTATTTTTTTAGTTTACAGGAGCAACTCGTTATTGTCTTCAAATATAGTCTTCGGAATAAAGATGATGACTTTGCAAGCACTGGAAAGTTTTCTACTAACAAATCCAATTACATGAATTCATCCATCAAATATTAATTAACCAATAACAGCTTTGTATGCATTTTATTTTTGAATTGAATATAGAGTGCAATGTTTTGGCCACACCCAAACAAACCCAGTTATTTATCTGCCATATAAAAACACACAGAGACAAGCAAGTATATGGCAGACACCCTGTCTATAAAATTTAGTTGTCACTCTAATTTCTGACAGTGCTGTGTGTGAACAAACCAAATTTAGCAATAATACAGAGCTGATCGTATTCTGCTGCTGTGTGAACGTAGCCATGGAGTCCAGGATGGTGAAAAATGAAAGTGTGAGCCTTCCATTTTGAGCTTATCTAATCTCGGCATGGGAAAGTACATGACTGAACAAATATCCCCTGCACATAAAAGCACACATCTGCTTACAACCTGAACCTTTGCCAGATGAAAACATGCAAACAGGCTCTGTGTGTTTAAGGTGGAACTGCCTTTTCCTGTAAGCCTCTCATTGGTGTTGATGATTGTGTAGTTTTCTGCTCGGGCCAAAGGCTAAATTGGGATCAGCTGACCAAACAACAGCAGTGGTCTAGATATGCAAACCAGACAATGACACATACATGAGGCTAATCAAACTTATCGTGAATCAGATGTTGGAGGGATTGATGGCAGAGGCCTACTGACCACTTCAGTGGTTATAATTAGCTAAACTCGTCATGCTCGATGGCTGAGCACTTCAAACAAACACTACAGATAACACCAAGAGCACATGACTGTAGCAATTACTAGAAATAGAAGTAAAATGGTGAATCAAACACTACTTATTTAAACACTCACTAAGACGCATATAGTTCCGGCTGCAAGAGTGCATTACATAATTGTGTGGTGATATTGAGGGGGAGGGGCATTTACATTCTAGAAAGCATCTTGATTGGATAAGAATCTGTGTAGTGCAATTTTTTTGCTCCAGGAAATGGCTATATATTTTTAGAGTGCATGTCTTCTAAAGGTTGCTTTTTGTGAACTTTGACACTACTACAACTTTAAAGCTAGTACACATGGAGAAAATCCGCAAAAGTCTTGAGCAACCAGGCTGGGTCTATTGAACACTGCACACATTAGTCATGAAAGTCCTTTGATAAAATAACAACAATGGGAAAAGTCAAACAAGCGTGTTTCCGAGAAAGTTTCCCACCAATAAAGAATGTAAACAGTCTGTATATAAAGCTCTGCTCTCTTGTTTATGGATCAAACCGTTGGAGCCCTGGTGAATAATAAAGAACTCAAGCTACACAGCAAAAATAGTAAGGTCACAGAGTAAAGAGAGAGACTATGTATGGTTATGTGTGTGTGTTTAAAAGGGGCAGGTCCCCTTCCTTGCTCCCAGACAGAGACTGCCTTTGGAGGCCCTCTAGAGAGCAGACTGTGTGAATGAGTTACGACAGCTGAGGCCTGTTCCCTCACCACTGGAATCCTAAAACACATACCATCTTGCCAGTAAAATCAAATCAGTCGAGCAATAAATGTTTATACAATGCTAATGTAACGCTCTCACAAGAATCAGCACACACCTAAGATGCTGGAACTTGCCTGTTTACCAACCACACAGATCGCCTTTATCCCAACAACATAACAGTGGCAAAGGTATGTATCCAAAATGGGACATGCTTGTATGTGTTGTTTATTGTTATAAAATAGAATAAACTCAGCTACAGCATTTATGCTTTAATTATACAGGCTGTAATAAACCACTTCCTGTAAACGTCAAATCAGAAACCCAATTTGATTTAACCACAAGCCTTATAATAACACATGTACACATTTGCAATTTTATAAATATTCAATTATATCCTCCCAAAAAACATATAGTCAATAATCGCAGCCATTACTACTAAGAGATGTTTTTGCTTTTTATATGTCAAGGCCTTGAAATGACTGAAAAACTCCTTAGCAAACCAATGTTTATATAAGCCCTTATTATTCTTACTCCAGACAGAAATTGCCTGGAGTGTAGAAACAAAAACCACCATCTATTCAGATTAAAATGATCACAGCTAGTGACAGGATTGGCAAGTATTTTTCAACAGCACCACTCTGGCATATAATCTATATTCAAATCAGTGTCCATGATTCACAGAGACATAACCATTAAAAATTGAGACCAAACTAAGCAAAGTTTGGCATTGAACACAACGGATACAACAGTCGGTCAAGTCAAAAGAGGATGTCAGTTGATAGAAAAATAAGTTAAACACTGAGACATTTGATACAATATTCATTGAATTTTAGTTATTCCAAATCTAATTCTAAAATTAGCATTTTTGGTTACTGGCACAAGATGTACAGAATTTTTGCTTCGGCCAAGGATTTTAATTTTGGTGCATGACTTCTGAATACCTTTAGTGGGTAGAAATAGAGCACATTAATATTGCAAAACATTTCTTATTTGTTACAATTAATAATTAATAGCAGAGCCAATCCATTTTCAGGCCCCCTCTCTCAGCCCTGACAGAACTACTCTGAACACAAATGACCCGTCAGGGTGGAAGGGGGACCGGCAAAAAGAGGGGGAGGGGGAGACAGAGAAAACAAATGAACAAAAATGTCTACACCAGCACCCAGCTAAGCCGATAACCCCGTCCACAAACACTGTTTGTATCTGCTATGCGTGCATGTTTGTTACAGCAAAGACTTATGTTTCCCCCACCTAAGCAGATTTAATGAATCCTTACTAAAGAAATAATTCAATTGCTTAGTAAACAAAAAACCTTTTTTTCAGTGCAGCAAGCTTTTAAAATGCAACTGCATGCTTAGAAGCGGTCAGTGAGGTCAGAACGTCATGGGTAACGGCTCTCTGGTTAACTGAGCTTTGTGAAAGGTTACAGCAGCTAACTTGCTGAGCTGCATTAAATAAGCCTCAATCATTCTCAACACTTACTGCACTGCAGAAATGCCATTGTGTGGAACCATTCATAAACAATCATTTTGCAATCTCGGAAATAAGCTACTGCGAAATAAGTAACAGTAAAAATCCACATTTTGGTAACTGTAACTTATTTTAATCAAAAGAGCCTGAAGCTGAAGACAGTTATATCAGCTGTTGAACTATTAAACAATGACAACGGTTATAATTACATTAAGACTTAATGGAAATTTACCAATGTATCTGCAAATAACTCCGTAACGAAACCTTTGTAAGGAATCATAAATTCAAACTGAGAAAAAAAACCTGAGTAATAAAATGAAATGGGTCTCAATAGTGTAAGCGAGGGTTAACACTCTCCAGACTTCATTGCAAACTGTCCAATTCCTGTGAAGTATGTGTTCCCAACTGCATTTGCCAGTTTCGCAACTACTCTCTCTGCGAGAAGGGTGCAAAAGAGGAAGTTTACTAAAAAGAGAGGATGAGGCCACATGGAAAATGCAAAGACACTAAAAATTAGCCCACAGGGACATTTTTAACCACGTCATAGTCTACTCTGAGCAATAAGAAGTGATTACTGTGGAAAAAAATAACTTATGATCCTTTGATGCCTCCGGTCCGATGTTTCATGCAAACAGACCCTGTTCAACAGCATGTCGACTTAAACCGTGAGGGTCCTGAGCGTCGCACTGATTGTGCACTTTGAGCCATCGGAAGCATTTCCCTGTAAACAGTTAAGTCAAATAATCTGTTCTGCTCTTGAACTGTTGCCACACCGTCAAGAACACAACAGACTTTTGACCCTGTGCCACTGAAAGATCTGCTCCACACTGCTAAAGAACCCACAGCGGCTTGAAATGAACTTCAAGAACTGGCTGTTCTGGTGTCAGTTTGCAAAGGATGTAGAATGCAAAAGTTTGGTGAGCAACTTATTGTGAGACGCTAGACACAACCAGCTTGTTGTCATTTGTCTGTGCAAACATAACTTTTCATAAGCCAGTATACATCTAAAAATGACAAGGCCTTGAGAATGAGGTACCACAAAGCACTGAGTTCTTGATTGGTTGTAATCTTATTATAACATTGTGTGGATGAGATCGGTAATCATTCCAATTAGATTTGGTGTCATGATATATTGTTTGTCACATTCAGTAGATTATCCTTTACTCGTGACGTTTAATGCATGCAAAATGACACTATAAGCTTGTCACTTAAAACCTATGCAAATTCAATCGTCAGCTTCATTTATGCAGCCAGATGCAAAAAGCGCCATATATTAGTCATGCCAATCAAACATTTTTTAAAAAGGTCAAAATATTTCACATATCCCACTTTTCGTCTAAAACGTGTTGCTGATTAGAGAGGGAGATAAAACAGGAATTCAATAGCCAGCTTTCTAGCAGAGCTTCACTAGATTAAAGGAATCCAATAAAAAAGCATCACATGAGCCTGGAGGAGAATTCTAACATGTTTGCTTGAAGCTTGATAGCAGGCAGGGCTGTAAGTGAGTGATTTCATTACAGATTATCGGTGTATATTACCACTAAAAGGAAGGGAAGACCCCACGGTACACATACAATGAGTGAATGACTAAATGCGTTGACTCATCCCTTGTAGACAGAATAGTTTAGTTTTCCGTTGTCTTGACAACTAAAGTAGTAGCAAACAAAGGCATTTTATACAATTTGATAAAAACCAATATTCTATAATCATCCTTGAATAGTAAAATCTCTTTAAATGCAAACTAGAAAACATTTAACCAAAAGACACAAAGCAAGCAATTCAAGCAATGATCACTGGTTAAAGTACTTTAGTTGTAAAAGTATTGCCATCTATGGATGCTTAATAACTGTTTAATAACTACAAGCAACCTGTCCTGAACCCAAATATATTCTATAACTTTCGCATGAGTTAATAAGTAATACAATATGTTTAAATTTAGATGTTAGACTCCTTTGTAAGCAGGTCAAGTCACGTTTAACTCACGCATAGCACAGGTAGGCGTGTAACACAGAACCAATAATGACGCCACAAACAAGGGTTTTGCACAAAACAACCATTTCAACTTTACAACTAAAACTGGCGAAAACGCACTTTCACTCACATATATTTTAAGGAGCTGGACCCTGTTTGAAAGCTATTCCTGGATCGCAAGATTTCAGGAAAAAAAAACTGAAACCAAACGCCAAAGCCGACCGATCGTGGGCAGCGATTGACCCGCGTTTGTTGGAAAGCAAACGGTATATTTGCATGAATCCTGCACCAACAGTTCTGCGGTCCAAAGCGTATCTGTGCATTTAAATAAGATTAAATTTTACTTACATAACGCCGTAACTTTTTTTCAGGTGGCGACTTTCTGAGCCACCCCGAACACACCACATCTCCTCCGCTCATTTTCTTACAGTTTTTCAGGAAAAGACGCGTTTTAAGTTTTGAGTTTCAACCTGCAAAATATAGAAGCAAAGTTGCGAAACGTGTGGTGGAAATTACACCGGCGTGTTTTGAGTAAATGTATTAAAACAGCATGAAAATACCGTCACTCCTGGTTTCCAGCACGTCCACACGAGCTTCCCAACAGCGACGCGGCTCTTACAAACTCTTCTGGATTAAATCCTCGCCTCCGGCGGGAGGAATATATCTAACACAGTGTATTTAAACACGACGATCTCCGTCTTTAGTTAAGCCCCTTTTAACTTTACACACTTTGCTGGCGTAAATAATCCACTATTTTCTTTTTTCCTCGCCAAGTTCGACGTAGTGAAATGTTTGCTTGATTGCCTTATTTCAAAGTAAAGCAAACCAGTTTCCTTGAAAATATATACAGTTTTTCTTTATTTCTCCGAAACATTATGGTCGAAGTGTTTCTTGCACTAGAATTCCTCTTCGATCGTCGACCTTCCCTCTAGTTTCGCTCTCCACGGTTCCTTGATGATTGACAAGCGTAAACGTCGATACTTTCCCTAAACTCAGCCTCCCCTGGCCTATGGAGGCAGGGAGAAGTCGGACAAGACACAGAATCAAGAACATTACATCATGGGAAATGTAGTCTTGGAGTTCTGCCCCGTCAAAAGGAAAACACTGGGACCGTGGCTCTGTTACTCAGCGTGTGATTCAGCGTAAACAAATCTCGTTCACGTGTTTAAAAGAGAACTGGTCTGGGTTCAGATCAGTGATATTACACGGTGATAATAAAGACTTCGTGGAAAGCAATAGCGTCTTGAAGGCTAACGATCAATTCCAGACTACACTTACCAGAATGCTGTCACAGTTACAGCCTGCGGTTATCCCACCATAAATCAAGTTGCATCAAAGAGAATCGTTACTTTTATTTGTTGCTGTTTATTAGAACATTTTTTTTATAATGTTTTAAACTTTAAAAAAATTCTAATAATAATCTTAATTATTAATAATCGTAAAAAGTAAATAAAACTTATATATAAATGTCTTATACATTTATAAGTAAAGATTAATAGGTTGTAAGATAAGTGTGAGATAAACTTTTCAAATATAAAGGTACTATAATTTATTTTAGTGATAAATACTGGGAATATACCAAAAACGCTGACATGTGAAAAAGACATTCGTGTTTGTGGGATTGGTATCTTCAGAATGTTATTGCAATGCTAAACGCCTTACTCAGTTATCTCTGAAGCTTTGTGCCAATTCAGTGATCTGATGTGCAGCACTGTGCAAAAGATTGATTTAGTCGGCTTACTGTCCTATAATCTTTCATGTGATTTTAAGTTTTGGATTTTATATGGAGGTAGTATGTAAATAAACAATAATAAACAAGAGTAAATAAGTAAATAAAAAAAAGTAAAGTAAAAAAAAGCAAATAAACAAGAGCATCAGCTACAAATTTTAATGCAAATTTCAGAAGAATATGATTACTTCTACAACATTTAATTCAAAAGTAAAAGATTTAAAAGGTTAAAAGGTTAAATCAAATATCCAAAGCTAAACGACAACACTAAAACGAAGCCAAAACATTTCAAATAACAACAGTAAATTCCACTCTTCAATATAGCAAAATGCAGCTTACAGTGGCATTTAATTCAGGCTGTAACTTGCAGTAATTTGCAATTTGGCAGTTTTAAAAAACATCATGCAATTACTAAATAAGGTGGCAATTCAAAATTAGAATAACATTATGGGCTAATACAATTAGAATAATGTTTATGGTCTACCTAACTGGCGTAAACTGTAGCAAAGAAATGTGTAGGTCTCAGTTGTTGAATAATTGAGTGTCATTGATTTTACCAAATGGTCTTAGAGACAGTGTGAGTGGGGCAGCACTGCTGCACACAACACGTTATGGAGCTAATGGCTCTGGAAGAGACTGAAGAGCTAAAAGTTCTCTCATTTAAAAACCACAAATCCTGCTTTGCTATACTGCATGCATTAGTTCTCCAAATAAAAATGAGCATTTCTAGAATTGCACAGCAAATACTCCTTACACGCACTGAATATAAGAGTGTCTATTCAGTTTGCACAGGAAATTCACAAGCTAATGCACAATGCTAGTGACAACATACTGATTTTAACAGAATTTTGTGCTAAAGAACTAAAGCATTGTATCAGGGTTCACCCGAGGACAGGGGGAACAGTGGTTCAAACAGAGGACACTGGAGGCCTTATAGATTGATGACCACAAGGTGACTGACAAAGGTCTCCTGCTTTGATAGTTAAAACAGACCTCAGCTTGATTACATTGTCTCAGAACATGCTTAGTGCTATTAACTTCCCATATCACGTTCCTAGGCGTAACGCATAAACACTGCTATGCTGATCAGTGGAAGCTACCGAGGGTATGACTTTGTCCCAGGATATTTGTTCTGAAATTTTATGTTATGTTGTTTGTGTCTTATATTGTAACTTGAACACCAATTTAAGCTATTTTTGTTATAATGCTGAGGACCAAAAGTTGAGAATGTGTGATTGTCTAAGAAAGAAAGCTGACAGTGATTATTGTGCTAAATAAAAATACAATTTGACACTGGTCAAAAGTCTTTACTACTGAGCAAAAACAATCATTGTATATTAACACTGTACAGCAAGAGCAAGGATCTTTTATATCCATTCAAATAATTGTGAAATCTTAAATATTGAAAGGCACATAAAATATGCTAAAAAAGCTTACAAATTTATAAATTTAAATCACAAACGTGTTCCCTGAATGAACAAAATAATTTAATAGCAATTAAATAATCGCTAAAAAGAGCTATTATCGTAATCCCAAAACCGGAAGTTGAAATTTCCGATTCAAAATATTCATGCAGAAGTTTAATTGTATAGTATGATTCAAAAATATTTAATTTTTAAAATTATTCTCCACCTACTGACTTTGTGTTAAAATAGAACAGTTAAGATTCCAGTATGAGACCAAAATTATTATTGTATTCTGTACAAATTTATTGCATGCCCATTTTTGACCTGTAGTACTGAAAGTGATGCATTTAACTCTAAAGAATATAAAAAGCATGCAAACCAGAAAAAAAGAAAAATCTATTTTGTAGTGGCACACATTTCTACATATTGAGCGGGACACAAATTGTCTGATGTCAGTGAGGCTGTCCAAAGCTCTGAGGGCATGTCTGTGACTTTTCTTAGAAGACCAGTCTGCTGATGGTATTGAAGCCCCCTCCTCCACCCCCACCTGAGGGTCCACAACTGCCAGGGGGCTCATTGTCATCAGAACCATTGGGTCGAAATGAGCAGGAAGCAGAAGTTGCTTGGAGAGCCCGGGCTCTGGCATTCAACTCTTGCTCCTAAAAGGAAAGGAATGAAGGGTTAAATCTGCATAATCTCAGACTCTAGTTTCAACCCTAAATATGAGGGCATGAAAGAACATTACCTATAGATCATAGTAAGCAAACACTGAAGCTATTTTGTTATATCAGTCCATAATTTCTTTACACAATGAGACACTCACCAAACAGGTCCTCTGTGAAAAAAATGGTTTACTAAAAATTTTAGTGAATACAGTATACTTGCTGTATTTTGTGTGATTTCTTTAACAATATTAATGCTTAAGGCATAGCACTGATAGTAACAGTCCATTCTGTTTTTGTCAGCAAAGGTTCAGGCAAAAGCTACACAAGCCAACAAGAGGTACTTTGATCTGCATCACTCGGGCCAAAGAACACACGAGAGGGACTGTTTGATGACTGTCACCTTACTTTCTGGAAGCAGCATGAAGGCTATAGTGGAATTTTCCCACCTGTAAGAAGAGTTTGTTGTCTTTGGTAATGGCATCCATCAGCTCTTTCTGTAGGGGAGGTTCTCCACTCAGTCTGGAGCCATTAACCATTGGCCCTGCATTGCTAGGTTGTCCACTAACTTCTTGTTTCCTATACACCAGAACATAGGCTGTGTCTTTAGGGAAGCGACTTGTGACATTCTGCAAAGACTGAAACTTTGTGAAAGTCACTCGGCTGTCATTAAACAAGAACCAGTCCATGGACTTCTGGTCAGAACAGCCAACTTCTTCTTGTGTGGCTGTTGAGTTCTCTGATAAGCTGGAACCTCCCAGATTGTTAGAACATGGGTGAGCTACATAATCATCAGTACTACTCACATTTCTTCCATATGAGTAGTAGTGACCACTCTCAGAAGACATACCCGAATGCATCACAACAGAACTCAAAACGTACGGCACTGACAGCATCTCCAAATCGCTGTCGTTCTTCTCGCATTTTGCTCTGCTGTCCGTTATGCCTTCTTCCTTCTGAGAAGGCTTGAGCTTCTTAGCAAGATTCTCACCATTCTCAGGGGACTCAGTTGAGGAAGACGCAGCTACAGTTGAGGAAGATGAAGCGGAGCCACTGTGTTGGTGCAGAGGCAGGCACATGTGCAGCGGGATACCTACGTTGTCCAGGATCTTGCGACGCACATGGCACGTTGCATCATATGAGAAGCGTAGCAAAGTCAGAATGAGGTACTCGGGTGCCGTCACCACCCGAATGACCTTTTCGGCCCTCTGGAGCGAGCTGCAATGTTCACAGAAGTAGCAGTTCTCGTTCTCCAGGATTTCTGGAGCCAGGAAGTAGTCCACTAAATCTGGCACAGATAAAGTGGATTCTACCATAGGGCTCTCCATCCTTGTTCCTGTTTCTTTTACAGAGATCTCTGAGCTTTCGCTGCCTCCATTCACTGCCCCTTGGCAGGGCCCCATATTGGAGGAGCCTTTGTGTGCATCAGTGGAGCCCTGTGGCTTTGACATAGAGGGGCAGAAGGCAAGGGATAGGTCTGTAAATGGCTCCTCTTTTTCTGAAAGGCTGTGGCACTTTAGGCAGCGGATGGCTGTTGAGAGTCTACCACCAAACATACGTTCCACTAGAGTCCGACCATCTCCTTTGTCAACCACAGAATTGGAGTGTGATGGTACATCAGCAGCCGATGGACTTACAGCACCATGAACGGTTTCAGTGGATGAGGAAGCAGGTTCAAGTTTTGGATTGGTCACCTGAAGAGTTGTGAGGGTCTTTTCTTCCTCATGCAACCTTAACATCACAGGTAGACAGAGCAAAACTTTATGAGGCCATGCATTACAAACAGCTCCCTCTGCTGTTGTAAATAAGAAAACACAATGCTACGCTAGTCCTTTATATTTAGATAAAAACAATTAAAAACTAATAAATACCTTTTTTTAAATCTGATATATGACCAAACGGCTAAACATAAAAATACTGCATAAAAACATTTTTGGTAACTCACAAGATGTTGATAAAGTCAAAGTAAATTGAGTTATACATACAGAAAAACACTGAAAGAAATGGATGTTGTAATTTTTTTAAATTATTACCTGTCCAGCAAAAAGCGTAAATACTCTGAGCAGTCCTGCTGAGATCCAGCTGAAAACCAGGGCGGTCGAGACACCTCCAAGAAACTCCTTGGTGAATATGCTGCTCTCTGATGGATATACAAATGATGATAAACAATTACCAGCAAATTAAGGGAAAAAAAAATCAATGTCACCATTTACTAAACCTCACATTGTTTCAAACACCTATGACTTTCTTTCATGTTACACAAAGGTTGAAACTTTAAAAAATTGGAGCATTATTTTTTTTACAAAATTATTTATAAAATTATTATTCATTATTATTTTTTTTTTCAATTACAATGAATGGGGCACAAAAGCACCATGAAAGTAGTTTACAGACTAATGTGCTTTATTTTGCTTTATCTTGTGAAGTCACGATAACTTTGATTATGAACAAACTGAATAAATAAAAAGCTTTAGTTCCCACTTATTGAAAATAGAAAAAAAAACTCCATCATAATATTTAAACTTTAATTTTGTCTTCCATAAAACAAAAAAAGTCACTTGGGCTTGGAATGACGTGATGGCAGGTAAATAATGCCGTTATTTTTTGGTGAACTATTCTTTAAACAAACTTTTTATGACACTGAAAACCCAGCAGTTCTTTAAGGTGCAAAATTTTAAAATACAGACACAAAACTGCACGGAAGATAAACAAACCTGTGTGTGGCCCAAGAAAGCAAAAAGTAGCTGGAGTTTCTTCATGAGGGTGTTGCTGCCATTCAGATGCAGTGACAAAACATGCCGTCTGAAACTTTTAAGAAAAGACCGTCAGAGCTGAGAAATAGCTTTAATTTCAAGAGTTAATGGAAAACATTCAAATGCCTGAGGTTAAAGTTTAATTATGCATTATAGACAGCGCTGCATATGCTCAACTTTAATAACAGTTGGACAAATTGCAGTAGAGTTAAGACAGAGATTTCAGACTTACTCTGTAGCCATGAATAAAATCTGGATGATGCTGTTCATGTAGCATGTGTTGCCCAGATTCACAAGTCCAGTCTTGCCTGTTTCAGATTTGCCTGTGAGTTTAAGCAAGCCTGAGGCAAATGAGTTGGACTGAGAGGTCCAAGCGCTTTGGTTCAGAACAAATTTGATCTTCTCTTCACTAGGCTTGGGTAGGTCCTAAAGTTAACAAAGTGTATTAAATCCTTTAAATGACAAAACATGTATTATTTCAAAGACTGAATCGTACATAAATTTAAGTTTAAAAACACATGACTGAAATGTTTATCACAGTCTTAAAAATCTTTTAATCTAAGAGTTTTCTTAAACGTTTGGATATATTTTTTGTATGCAAAAATATAATTGTGATAACACATTAATTTATGTCACTAAAAAGTTGCATTTCTACAAATCAATGCTTTTGAAATGGATGGTTTGGACCAAGTAATAAAGAAAATTTTGCCCAAAAGCAGCCAGTAGATGGGAAATCCCTTAATACTGTTTAAAAAAGATCTCAGGGTGAGGTCTCAAGAAACAAAAGATCACTAGGCAAAGGATAACTACATTAAATATGTTAAAATATAACCTAGTTTTTTAAATAATTCTCAAAATTACATTTGTGTTATTCCATAGTTTAGATGGGTTTACTTTTATTCTAAAATCTGGACATAAATGTTAACAAAGAATGAGTGTTTCTAACTTTTTAACTGTACTGTAAATTGAGTAACAAAACTACTTGTCAGCTCATAAGTGTGTTTGTGTGTCTCTTACTTTAATGGATTCAAGAATACTTTCATAGAGGTCCGGGAAGCCAGAATATTGGTACATCATGCAGTGGAAGAGTTCTGCAAACTGCAACAGGAAGGTTTTGCTGTTGGGAAGGCCATCGTTCTTCAAAGACTGCACAAACGGAACTATATGGGGGACTACCTGGTATAAACGAGAAGGGTGATAATGTCCAGGACAATCAGACAGAAATTATTACAAAGCCATTTAATATTACAAAGTTATCGAAATGCTAAAATGATATTTTAAACAAGCTGTTAACAATGTAGCAAACAATTGCCTAAAAGCACAACAATAAATGGAAATAGATGCAGTGGTTCAGTACGCAACAAAAGCAGCCACTATAGAGAATACTGCAGTTGCAATTGCATGTTATGTTTTACGTTATGTTTTAAATATATAATATATATTTTTGGTATAAGTCAATGGTATGTCAATGTTTTAAATTTCAATTTTAAAAAAATCATCTAAAGGTTTTGCTTTGAAACACTGTCAATATTAATAATGTCCAGCAAATTAGTTGATTTAGAAGTCAATCTGTAACTCACATGCATGAAGTCATTTTGATTTAGATTTTTGAAGTTGACCAAAAACCATCAATAAAGATCTTACGGGTGTGGAACGACATTGAGGGTAAGTAACTAATTACAGAATTGTCATTTTTGGGTGAACTAATTCTTTAATATTTGGAGGATTCTAAGGTGATAACAGTGAGTGTTGGTTTATGGTGGTCTTACCAAGTGGAAGGCTTCAGGAGAGTGCTGGAAACTAAGCAGCATGTGTGAAAGAACCACCAATGCCCCCTGTCTGACAATGGGGTACCAGAGACGATTAAAGACCTGCAAACAAACACACACACAATCATAAACAATTGACACACATGGACAGAAGTAAAGTTTTAATATTTAAAAGAAATCAGTGGGCAGAAGGAATAAATGTGACCACAAAAACTCTTACATCTATAAATACAGACAAACCTGTTCAATTTTGAGCAGCGTGACATCTATGAGAATTGTGAACTTTTGAACAGCTGCGAGTCCCTTTAACAAAGCAATGACCCAGGTGTCCACATGGTTGGCCAGAGGCCAGGACAACCAGTCAATCATCCTGAAAGAGAATCAAATTGGGAGAAAACAGGGTCAGGGTGGCCTTACATAACACTAAAAGCACCATACTAAAAAACGTTTTGACCTAAGCGCTCCCAATTCACAAAAAACACAATCACTGGCCATTTAAAACACATCAAGCCATTATGAGCTTTCCAAAACGACTTAAACGCAATTACCAGATACATACAAGAAGAAAACAACATAATGGCAGTGGGATTGAGGGCTTTTAACAAAAAGCACAAAAGCACCATTCACATGCTTAACGCAGTAAATATACACACACTGTCTGACCTGCAGAGTGCTTGTGTCATACTGGCATCTTTGACATTCTGGTCAGTGGTGAGGCTTTTGATAAGAACTGTGATCATTTGCAAAGGGATGTGTTGGACCAGGCTTGCCAGAGCAATGGAAGGTTCAAATGAAGGGTCTGCAATGAAAACAAACATCAAACATCTGTCAACTGTGTGGTGACTATGTACATTTCATTAAGCTTGATTTTTTTAAGATGTTTTTGACACAACAGGATGCTGAGTCATTCTTTTTGTGTCCAGTACCCAAAACTGAAGTTATTTAGGGTCATATGAAGCATTTTTAAAGAGGTCATGGCAACGTGAATGTTTGTGGAATTTAAAGCTCAGGTTAGACTGAGTACATTTGGACAGATATTTTATTTTTCAGTACAATATCCCTTTAAACTCAAAAGGTCTTTACAAGCATCCAGTATTTGTAACATTATGAAACTTTTTTACTATGCAAGAAAATATTTGGAAGCATGAAGTACTTATGTTTACAGTACTGGTTATACTGTTTAGTCTTTGTTTTGCTAAACCCGTAAACGGTAAAGTTTATTTCTTACAAAGAAATGCATTTCATAATTAAGCTTACTTGCTCAAACAATCTTTTACATGCACTTTAACTTAATACCACACTTTGACTGTAACTTTACACTGTAAAGCTGTTATTTCACGTATCTTTACTTAAAATTTCATAAAGCCATAATATCATCATAGTAGCTTCACCATGAGATGAGCTTCCTGACCTGTGGAGGAGATGATGGCAAACACCTCCTGAAGTGAGGGCAGCAGCGTGGCCGGCTCCGCCTTCCAGATACCCTGAAGCAACGCGCTCACCCTGGTGACCTGAGTGACGTACTCCCGCAGCTCTCGCTCCTCAGAGGCAGGACAGTGGAAGTATGCAAAGGTCCGCACAAGTTGCTGACAGAAGAGAACTCCTGCCTTCTCTCTTGGAACGCACTGAGGGAAGTCCGTCAGTATGGTGGCCAGCCTGGCACAGGTTGCTGGCTCTGGCCGCTCGCAGATGATGCGCAGGACCTCTGTCTGTAGCATTGGTGCCAATTCTAACACAGCCGGGCAGCTAATGAGCAGCCGCAGGGAGCTGTGAAGATAGTCCAGGATGGCAGGGTCTCTGCGGTCCAAAGAGCCGTAACCTTGCTGAAGGAGACCAATCACATACTCCTTGCTGAAGAAGCGTGCAAACTCCTCTCGGTGGTAGCGTGCATAGGCCTCTTGCACTTGGAGGCCAACCTGTCTCTGAAAAGCATCCTCGCCCGTAAGAATAAGACGGGTGGTGAGACGGTACAAGGCCTGGCATTGCTCCTCTGTCACCTCCTTTTCTGCAGCTTCTATTACTTTTTTCACAATGGCCCGTTTGACAAACACAGGGTGGGAGGAGCTGACCAGTGCCTCCAAAATCTTATCCATGACTGGACTGTATTGCACCAAAGGAAATGTGAGGTCAAATAAGCTGTAACTATAGGGGAAAAAGAGTTTGGTATTACTGATATAAATATTTAAACTACGGGGTTGAAAGACGCTTAATTCACTATTAAACTACATACGACACACTAATATATCTATAATCCTGGAATTAATTTATATGAGGGGAAATACAAAATACCAATGTTTCATCTCTTACGTATATAAACAATGTCTAAATAAAAAATATGCAATAAAAATAGTGAATGATTTGTGACAGATTTGAGCAATTCGCCGAGACAGAGTACTCCAGAAAACAGTAACAGCTGAACTCTCTCAAGCTACCATTTACATCAAGCTAACCCTGCTAGTTAGCTTCCTATGCTAACAGACACAGCAGCAGTTAATATAAACATATCCAGCAGCACGACACAACAAACAAATCGGAGAAAATTCAGACACTGTTAATACGTTAAATATATTGTTTTATCAGTCGTTTGTCAGACAACATCTCAAGCTAACCGGCCGGTCCCGCAATCGAAACAAAGCCTGTGCCACAGCACTGACTTAGCAAAAACAAATCTCTCCCTTTCCTGACCTAAGTTGAAGACCGCAACCATCACCGACACTCACCAAACTCAAAGTCATTGCGAAAATGTTTCGATGCAGAAGTCACAACAAGTAAATATATAAATCTGTTTGGTTATAAACAGATTTAGGTTGTTAGCTGTTTGGCAGACGGAGACCTCTTTCAATCAGCTGTTGAAACACACACAGAGACGTCATCTGCACGCGCAGTGCCGCTGTCAGGACCTCACGCTTCATTCAACAGCGCAGCCCCATCCGGCAAACAACAGGGAACGTTCTCAGAACGTTGGCTAACGTTTTCTAAAGGTTTTTTTTAACGAAATCGAAAACGTTCTCGCAATATTGTTGTTGTCAAATTATTCTAAAATTATCTTTAAAACGAATTTTTATGTAGTTAGTGGAATTACGTTACGAGTTAAAAATGTTTGAATAACGTTCTTATAACCAAGTTAATACAACGTTTTAAAACGTCCTAGATCTTCCACTTTTTGTTGACTTAATGGAAACGTTGGGGAAACGTTCTTACAACATGAACTTGTTAGCTGGGATAGTGCTTATTAAATGCAAATGTTTAATTTGTTTCTCTTTTTGCTATTGCTTACATTGTATATGCACATGTTATTGAAGAGTTTAACATCAATATAGCAGGACTGAATGAATGAATGACTGAATAAAGTAATAAATAAAGTGTTTTTCTTTAATGCACATTTGGATCGCCACACTGGATCGCACAGCGAAAAAGTCGTATTAGTTTAGTTACTAAAATTAAACCTCGAAACATAAAGGATAGTAGCCGCATTCTGTGTAGGTTCCAAATCTACTGCTGCAGTACTTCAAGTTCACCATCGGAGGTCACAATCACGTTGAGTTTTAACATTTACTTAACATTGACACACCCGGAGGTGTTTGTTATACATAACTGCGCTACAGGACAAAACCTGTTCCTCAAAACCTCCACTCTGTATCTGGAGACCACCACAATAGCACCACAATCATAAAGATAATTCATATTTTTAAAGAATACAACACTTTAACTTAGCTTATGTATTACTCTAGCTTGTACTCTAAAATGCTTTCTCATGTCATTGCATACGATTTTTCATTGTTCGAAGGGTTTGGGTCCTCTCCCCATTCATTTTCTAAACAAATATTTGATTATTTACATACTGTTTCCATCCTTTTTAGAATGCAAAAACGTGCAGCATACACACAAATAATAATACCTCACCCATTTTTCCTTTCTTTATAATTGTACATTTCACAAATCTGCAATTTTTTTTATTATTAAATTATATTCAGTGATTGTTTTTTAAAATTGATCAATACACCATTTGTTGACACCCAGGCCCTATTAACCAGTAAAGTATTGCTTATACAGCATGCATGCATACAAAACGAAGGCAAAACACTTTCAACTGGTGTTTTAACTAAAAAAATTTCATCTGAAAGACAAGCTGGTCCTAAAAGGTTATGACCCTCCAGCTGCCTGTTCAAGCACCATAAGTTCCTTGTCGGGTCTTTATATAACAATGTAGAAATATGTTGTGTAGTGAGTCCAGGTTTTTGAAGCATAAACATACTGTACTCTTCAAATAAAACTGTAGGGTGAATTGTCCTAATGTGGGACACTGCCTAATGTGGGACACTTAAGCTTCAGGTCTCCCCCAAACCAATGAATGCCAGTGAAATTATAAACAAATCAAAGCTGTACTGCCATGTGATCAAAGTCACATGACCTAATATTTGTGCAGTGATAAATCAGGCTTAACATTGTAATATACCACAGAAGTCGAAACACAAAACATGTCCCACATTAGGCCAATCCACCCTATTTAGTCAAAAATTAGCACATACAGCAAATGTCCAGTGAGTGCTAACTACTGCACTTTGCTGCTGTGTAATGAGTCAGATTAGGGATGGTTGAATACACAACATTTTATTATTGTAATGGGGTGCTGACAGGGACCATGCAAATTTTACAAAATCATCATCACTTGCTTTGTTTATTTAAAGGATGCAGGAACTGTAGTGCCATATTCACAAAACTTTTTACTTTAACACTAAAGACTTTTCCTAAAAGCAGTAAAAGTTACCAAAAGTAAAAGAGTTTTCTCTAAAAATCATAAAAAGGTACTTTATATTTTTGTCTAAGGTTTGGAGTACCCTTTGACGGTACTTTCTAGTCACAGAATGGTACAAACTTCTATTACTAATTCTAAAATGACAAAAAAAAAAACAATAATACTGAAAGCAACCTAATTATTAAAAATAATGAAGTCAGCTATTACAGCTATTAATAGAGCTTGATGATACATTTGAAACAACCACCTGCGGCAAGGGTTTTACAGCGATGAGATGGAAAGCAGACTGCTTGTAAAACATTGGTTGCTCTGTAAATAAAGAATGTATTATTTCTTTATAAATAAATGCATTTTTTCCATTAACTTCTGGATTTAAAAAAAGGAGTTTGCTTTCGATTAGCCTTTGTGTACATTTACATAACTTAACATCGAAGATTTAGGTAACTTAAATAATTATTTTTTATTTCAGGCCTTTAGGTCCCTATCAATAGGACAAAAAAAGATATTTGTTCTATTTGTTCTATTTCTATATTTGGTGATATTTGTTATTTGTTCAAACATACACTTACATACAACAAACATACAAAATTTTATTTCAATGATAAATGTGAGATATCACAAATGAGACACCATTATAATTAAAGTTTTAACTTTTTTCATGTAAAATTAAACATATAATTCCTTAACAGCATCTAAAGTATGTGTTTTTAGACACTTTGTAATGAAGCACTTTAAATTAACCAATTAAATGAAATATAAAAGTTAAAATATAAAAACAAATTTTTATATATGAAAACAACTTTCTGAATATTGTGTAAATTCAACGTGAGTTTCCATCTCATTTAAATAAATCAAATCTACACACTACTTTGAATAAAGTATTTGGTTGTTGGATTTGCATGTTGTGTCAGCACTCCAGTCAGAGATATAAACTGTTTCGTGCTCAACCATCCCTAAACCAAACAACCCACCACAGCAAAGATGATGTTGTCTCTCATTGGATCTTTACTGTTTCTCCATTATGGACTGACTGCAACTGTAAATATAGTACATGTTTATGTGCCCAGACTGAAAAACTGGAATAGTGCTCTAGAATATTGTACAACGTATTATACAGGCATGGCTTACATCCAGAGTGAGGCAGACCACCAGATGCTACAAGAAGCTGCAGGTGGAACCTTCTCTGAAGCTTGGATTGGTCTGTACAGGAAGAATGGAAACACAAGCAACTGGCAGTGGTCTACTGGACATACACAAATATTCAGTAAATTGAGCACTACAAATAATGTGAATTATAATTGTGTATATGCTACACCGCTCGAATGGCGTAATGACTTGTGTTTATCTGAACGCCATTTTTTCTGCTATGACACCTTTGCATTGAGCCTTGTGACAGCAAGTAAGACATGGGAAGATGCCCTTGACTACTGCAGGTCTCGATACATTGAGCTGGCTGGTGCAACAACACCAAATCAGTTTAGCCTGTTAAGTGCTGAGGATCAAACTTCTGTAACAAACGCTGTGTGGATCGGCCTCCGTTACCTGGCAGGAAAATGGACCTGGGTGAGCAGAAGTTTCAGGCATCAGGATTTCAACGGGTCACTGCTCACCTGCCCAGCAGAACCGTACCACTGTGGAGCCCATAACAAAGTAACTAGAGTGTTTGAGAACAGAGACTGTGATGAGAAACTCAATTTCGTCTGCTACTAGAGATGAGAGTGTTTAACAGAGCTTTATGTTCAGTAACAATTTTCAACTAAAATGTACTTTTTTCTTTATTAAATGCAAATGTGCAAATGAGCAAACAAAAACAGGTTTGTGTATGTCTGGTTGTTCTGAACTGAATATTGAGTGTAATCATAAAGATTAGTTTGAAGAGGAAATAATTTACCTTTAAATAATAAAACTACTGCTTAATACATGTGATATCTAAATTAACAACTGGCGTTATAGTGTGCCATATAGAAACAAACAATTGTCAATGTGTACAAGACTTTATAAGACACCTCTTTATTTCTTTTTCATTAATTAATTAATTCATGCATTCTTTATTTCATGTATTTAATTGTATTCTTAAAATGTAAATATAACAATAAATGCCATGCAAATAAAAATCCCAAATGTTTTGACTTCATGATTTTTAAATGTTAATTATTAAACAATTTATAATCAACAAACTAACATATCAAAAAGATACAAGCAGGACAAATAGTTTATCAGCATGCATAACAAACCACACATTATTTTCTGTACCTCTCTTTAATTTTCAACTTCATCATAGTCAGAGCAAAGACGTACCTCAGACAGAACCTCAGACTGGCTGTCAGTGTCCGAAACATCCCTGCCAATAACAGCTACTTGTTCAGTCTGGTTTCATATACAGTATTTTGTGTGAGAAAAGCAGTTAGAACAGGAGGTACAACCATATCCGCATTGTCAGAAATAACAGGGTAGTCTTCAAAACATAACAGTAAAATACAGTTTTAAGCCAGGCATATTTTTATTTAATCTTTGAGTAAACAAAACTTTAAACCTTGTCTTAAAATGTTTACACCCCCAAGAAATGTAATTTGCTTTGTAATTCGAAAAACTTTGATTAAAGCAAATGTTGATCAAATAGCCGCATTGGTAACGTGTCCTCATGATAGATTCATGCGTGGTGTCAGTTTTCAAACAGGTCAACCAGCAATCAAAAACAAGCTAAAATAAACTAAATCAACTCAAAGTTTCCAGTAGAATGAGAGATATCATGAAAATACTGCACCAAACTTAAAACACTTAATTCATGGACAGAACATAATTTATTTTGCTAGGTTGACAAACAACTTTGTAATAGTATCACGTAACAGAAAATTGCTGCACTTAAACCTTAGTAGAGCTTTTGTCATTTTACATTGTTAATCCATGCTTATTTTTATTCCTAAGTAAACATAATTCTTGGTTATCTTAAGGAATTTTTCATATTCATTCATACCGATGACATGTGTGTGTGTTTTCAGACATTTTGTAAAATTGCATTTTGAAATATTAAATTAATAAAAATAAAAAATATATAAAATAATAATAATAATTTTCAGTATGTATATCCTGTGAGTATAATGTGAGTTTTCATGTAATTTAAATAAATCAAATCTACACACTACTTTGAATAAAGTATTTGGTTGCAGGATTTGCATGTTATGCGTCACTCCAGTCAGAGTTATAAACTGTTCAGTGCTTAACCATCCCTAAACCAAACAACCCACCACAGCAGAAATGAAGTTGTTTCTTATTGGATCTTTACTGTTTGTCCATTATGGACTGACTGCAACTGTAAATATAATGTATGTTTATGTACCCGAACTGAAAAACTGGAATAGTGCTCTAGAACATTGTACAACGTATTATACAGGCATGGCTTACATCCAGAGTGAGGCGGACCACCAGATGCTACAAGAAGCTGCAGGTGGAACCTTCTCTGAAGCTTGGATTGGTCTGTACAGGCAGAATGGAAACAAAAAAAACTGGCAGTGGTCTACTGGACATACACAAATATTCAGTAAATTGAATGCTGTAAATATCGTAAGTTATGATTGTGTATATGCTACAGCGCTCGAATGGCATAATGACTTGTGTTCAGTCAAACGTAGATTTTTCTGCTATGACATCTTTGAATTGAGCCTTGTGACAGTGAGTAAGACATGGGAAGATGCCCTTGAGTACTGCTGGTCTCATTACACTGAGCTGGCTGGTGCAACAACACCACATCAGTTTAGCCTGTTAAGTGCTGAGGACCAAACTTCTGTAACAAACGCTGTGTGGATCGGCCTCCGTTACCTGGCAGGAAAATGGACCTGGGTGAGCAGAAGTTTCAGGCATCAGGATTTCAACGGGTCACTGCTCACCTGCCCAGCAACCCCGTATCACTGTGGAGCCCATAACAAAGTAACTGGAGAGTTGGAGAACAGAGACTGTGATGAGACACTCAACTTCGTCTGCTACTGAGTGTTTAACAGAGCTTCACATTCAGTAACAAATTTCACTTTAAAATGGACTTTTCTCTTTATTAAATCCATACAACAATGTTTAGATTTAAGAATAACAAATGTATAAATGAGCAAACAAAAACAGGTTTGTTTACGTCTGATTTATTTAATTTAGTTCTAAACTGAATATTAAGTGTAATGATGAAGATTACTTTGAAGAGGAAATTATTTACCTTTAAATAATAAAACTACTGCTTAATACATGTGATATCTAAACCAACAACTGACCTTATAGTTTATATAGAAACAAATGATTGTAAATGTGTGTAAGACTATTTACCTTCTTTCTTTCTTTCTTTCTTTCTTTCTATTTTATGTATTTCAATGTTTAATTTTGTTGTTAAAATGTAAATCAAACAATAAATGCTAAACAACAATTACGACTGTTTTGGCTTTTACATATTAATTATTGAAAAATGTATAAACAATAAAATGATTACTAATCATTTCAAAAAGGCAGGACAAATAGTTTAATTAATTGTGCAATAACATACATTCCAACCACAAATATTGTTTTGTAGCTTTACTGTTATTTTAAATTTTAAATTAAAAAATTTTAGTCAGAGCAAAGACATGTACCTCAGACACCTCAGAATTAACTGTCAGTGTCCAAAATATCACTACTAGGACACAAATAACATGGCAGTCTTAGTTACTTTAACAGAAAGTAAATATATAAAAAAGTATATTACTATATAGATTATATTATAGACTATAAAACAGAAACCGTAAATATTGCATATATTATATGTTAAAGTGTTGAGAAAAGCAGAGTTTAATTTAATTGTACTTCAGTGGTTCCTGTGGTGGAGGGTTAAAGATAACTTTAAACAATGTGGATGAATAGTAAAGTCTAAAGGCATTAATATAAGGGTTTTAAAGTCTAAGGGTATTACTATAACTAAACTGTTAACAATAAAATAAAATTTTTAATGTAATTTTTACAATTTGTTTAAAGAAAATGTTGATAGTTTTTTTAAAAAGTGAAAGAAATCAGGCAAAAGTAAATGAGAGGAATTATTTAGAATGTCTCTGTTCAGCATGATGAGTTCTCACTTTTATTTACTTTTTCATACATTAATGGTTCCACCTGCTGGACACACTCAGTATTTGCAAGATAAAGTCCCTTTCATTTAATTATCACTTTAAAAATGATCCAAACAGCTGTCAATAGCAAACAAAAATAATATTTACTGTAATTTTAACATTTGTCACTGTATTTTATTATTATTATTTACAATCACACAGATTTTATATATCAAACTGATATAATATATAATAAAACACAAATAAAATAAAAAGGTTAATGTAACGCCACGCCAGCAGAGGGAGCCCTCACCAGAGTACTGACTGTTTCCACTACCTCTGCTGCTTCTGTGGTAACTTCCTGTTTGGCTGCTATAAAAGCATGTCTAGGCCAAACGGGCCTTTGTGAAGTATTGCCAGTTTCACTTCCTTACAGAGTGGTTTTCATTGCCTCGATTGTTTACTAAGTGTATGATTTTGCCTGTTTCTCTGGATTGTTGCCTTTTGTATTACCGTCTTATTTGGTTTGCTGATGATAGTGATTTTTGACCTTTTTGCCTTTGACCACGATTCTGATTTCTGCCTCACAATTTGGATTTTTGAACTGTTTATCAATATACTTCTGCAAATGGATTCTAATATAGCTTCAGCCTCACCCTTTTTAGTTAAAAATATAAACATTACAATCAGTACATTTGGAAATGTCATAAAAATATGATTTGTTCATATATTATTTGTATTTTATTTACATTTAGGATTGTAAATATTGCCTTTATCTATGTAGGTTTAGTGGAATGCGTTGATCTGTATTTTTCTTATACACTTATACACAATTCTCCGTTATTCATGTTATATATTTAAAAAAATAAACAAGTGCAACAATTGAGAGCAGCTCTAAGTTTGTGTCTTTATTTAATGTATATTTTTTTCTATTTCAAGGGGTGCAGCACAAAGCTCACCAAGGTATCTATCAGGGCTTGTTGGCTCCGCAGGAAGCTAAGGCCATGGGATATAAAAGCCACTCGTGCTAGCCTGCCAGACGCAAAGCTAGCTCAGGTGTTTATCATGGCTTGCTGGCCCCGCAAGACGCTAGGACCTAAGTGGAGAGGTCACTCACATCAGCCTGCCAGACGCAAAGCTGAAGAGAAAAAAAAAGTAACAGGGAACTCTTCAACTTTATGAAGTTGAGGTCTGGACCAGCGGTTGTTCTTGATCATGTGCACGTCAAGGACATCAGGATATCGTCCGCACACCATCAAGAACAACATCACCCCAAGTGACCAAACCGTTGCTGGCTCAGCATGGTATTTGCCATGAGTGTGAAACTGAGGGGGGCAGTACTGGCATGTGCCTGGAGAATAAAGAGTTTGCTTGTATTACCACAACATGTTTTCTCATTATCCATCTGCATGCAAGTACAGCAGTTATATGGTGCTCTTTGAATTACAACAGTGATGCAAAAGGTGAGCTTGGCTGACATCTAGGGCTCAATGTCCCACTGTGCCTTCCAGTGACAATTTATCTGATTGTATCTTCTTCTAAAAACATTGTTTATATCTTGTTGTTCTTTTTAGTCATTAAAGTTCTGACAGAAGTATATTTTAATTAAAATACTTAATTATCATTATGATGTGTCTTTATGTCTTGCTGAGGTCTTATACATACCAACATACTCTTTATAAGTTTTTCTAAGAACGTGAAAAGTGAAAGTGAAAGTGACATGTATTTGTCAGTTATGGTTGCCCATAACCGAAATGTGACCTCTGCATTTAACCCATCCTTTGTGAGGAGTGAACACACACTGCAAGTCGTGAACACACACACACCCGGAGCAGTGGGCAGCTATCCCTGCAGCGCCCGGGGAGCAATCAGGGATTAGGTGCCTTGCTTAAGGGCACTTCAGTTGCTACCTGCCGGCGCTGGAATCGAACCAGCAACCTACTGATTACAAGCCCGACTCCTTAACCAGTAGACCACAACTCTCCCACGTCCCCGCAGCCAAAGTCAATTACTTTGACCTCCATGGTGTCCGTGTTTATCAGGAGGTTCTCCAGTTTTATGCCTCGGTGGAACACACCGCAGCGACAGCATATCTGAGCGGCTTGCGTAGCTTGAAACATGACAGGCCGTGCCAACCCTTCACACGGTCTGTTTCCACAGCGCATCCAGAACCGAGACATGTCCTCACAGGGCAAGTGGTGTTCCAAGATCATTATGTACTAATCAGGAAGTTACTGCCAGTCCAGGAGCTGTATGATCTGTGGAACGCTGGGACCCTTGTTAGCGAGGATCATCAGAGCGACCTCCAACGGAAGGGGTTTGGGGTGACCAGGCTAGAAGGAAACAATTTTTTTGTTGTTACATAGAGGTGGTTTCAGAAAAAATAATTTAGCTCAGTCTTGAGAAACCTCCCTGCCTCAGCTTATGGCCCATCTCATAATGACGAGAAAAATAATCTAATAAAAGATTTAAAATGACACAATATTTCAAATTGTGTAAGATGCAGTTCTTTGTATTTTTAAAAATATTTATTTTACAAATACTAATACAGTGCCTGTAAGACACTAAAGCGCTGATATTACTTTGCAGATATTATGAGAAAAACGTGTGAGTTAAGTTCAGGGTTTTGGCTCAGTTCTCAGAAATGTTCACTCTGACAAAAATAGTGACTTTGTTTATTATATAATTATAATTGTTCCTTAAAAACTAGAATGACAGTTTTTGCTTGTTTGTTTTTTACTTAGGACAAAGCTTTGGGAAATGAAAATAGTTCAATTTTCTCATAATGAAATTATGTATTTTACCTTCAGTACTTCTCACAGATAACTCCACCTGCTCCACTACCTCAGGCTGGTTCTCCTTCTCACCCTGTTCCTTCTCACCATCTGGTGAGGGGACATACGGGTGTATTTTGCGTTTGTGAGGAAGAAGGAGATAAACCAACTTCCTCAATCTCTTTCTCCTCCTATCATCTCTCCCTACCACCCGCCTCTCATCTCTCTCACCAACAGGCGGCAGAAGATCATGTTCCTCTGTCGCGCAGATGTTGAGGGATGCAAGTTGTTGAAAACCTTTCACACAATAGACATCCGTCACTTTCGCGCAACGTGAACCTCGTTGTCCCATATTGAACACCGTGAAAACTGTTGTACGCTTTTACACGATACGACAGCAGCTACCAAATGAGCGAAACTATTAGAGTTTCACACGCTTTTATACCTTTAATTTCTGAATCCGTCATAGAGCTGCGAATTCTGTTTACTTTATTCACAAAACAATCTCATATGTTGTAAAGTTAAATGATATTATGAATGAAATAAATTTATTTTAAAACTAATTTTAAATTTATTATAAAGTGTAACGCGGAAGAAAAAACTAAATTATCTATAAAGCAGCTATATCCCAAACAATTCTTCCCAACTAGGCTACTTATGTTTATTATCGTAATAATAATTGTCACCTGTTTTCCAATTATACTACTTTTTTTTGTTCTCATGCGGTACAAAATGTTTAATATATATTCTATATTAGCCCTTTTTGCTGTTTCAGTCTGATGTTTGTAACTGTATATAAGAAAGATTGTAACTTGTCCTGACGAGAAAAGATAACTGTCTTGTATGACACTCCAAAGTTGTTTAAAATATATAATGCACTATAAAACTATTTAAAGACAACAGAACTATATATCCTGCGAGTGTAACGTGAGTTTCCATCTCATTTAAATAAATCAAATCTACAGACTACTTTGAATAAAGTATTTGGTTGTTGGATTTGCATGTTGTGTGTCAGCACTCCAGTCAGAGTTATAAACTGTTCCGTGCTCAACCATCCCTAAACCAGACAGCTCACCACAGCAAAGATGATGTTGTCTCTCATTGGATCTTTACTGTTTCTCCATTATGGACTGACTGCAACTGTAAATATAATACATGTTTATGTGCCCAGACTGAAAAACTGGAATAGTGCTCTAGAACATTGTACAACGTATTATACAGGCATGGCTTACATCCAGAGTGAGGCAGACCACCAGATGCTACAAGAAGCTGCAGGTGGAACCTTCTCTGAAGCTTGGATTGGTCTGTCCAGGCAGAATGGAAGCACAAGCAACTGGCAGTGGTCTACTGGAGATACACAAATATTCAGTAAATTGAATGCTGTAAATAACGTAAATTATGATTGTGTATATGCTACAGCCCACGAATGGAGTAATGATTTGTGTTCAGTCAAACGTAGATTTTTCTGCTATGACATCTTTGAATTGAGCCTTGTGACAGTGAGTAAGACATGGGAAAATGCCCTTGAGTACTGCAGGTCTCATTACACTGAGCTGGCTGGTGCAACAACACCACATCAGTTTAGCCTGTTAAGTGCTGAGGACCGAACTTCTGTAACAAACGCTGTGTGGATCGGCCTCCGTTACCTGGCAGGAAAATGGACCTGGGTGAGCAGAAGTTTCAGGCATCAGGATTTCAACGGGTCACTGCTCACCTGCCCAGCAAACCCGTACCACTGTGGAGCCCATAACAAAGTAACTGGAGAGTTGGAGAACAGAGGCTGTGATGAGAAACTCAACTTCGTCTGCTACTGAGTGTTTAACAGAGCTTAACATTCAATAACAAATTTCACTTTAAAATGGACTTTTCTCTTGATTAAATCCATACAACAATGTTTAGATTTAAGAATAACAAATGTATAAATGAGCAAACAAAAACAAGTTTGTTTATGTCTGGTTTATTTAGTTTTGCACACTGATTTATTTAATTTAGTTCTGAACTGAATATTAAGTGTAATGATGAAGATTACTTTGAAGAGGAAATTATTTACCTTAAAAAAATAGAACTACTGCTTCATACATGTGATATCTAAACCAACAACTGACCTTATAGTTTATATAGAAACAAATGATTGTAAATGTGTATAAGACTATTTACCTTTCTTTCTTTCTTTCTTTCTTTCTTTCTTTCTTTCTTTCTTTCTTTCTTTCTTTCTATTTAATTGTTTAATTAATTAATTGTTTGTTGTTAAAATGTAAATTAAACAATAAATGCTAAACAACAATTACAACTGTTTTGGCTTTTACATATTAATTATTGAAAAATGTATAAACAATAAAATGATTACTAATCATTTCAAAAAGGCAGGACAAATAGTTTAATTAATTGTGCAATAACATACATTCCAACCACAAATATTGTTTTGTAGCTTTACTCTTATTTTAAATTTTTAAAAATCATCTTCAGTCAGAGGAAAGTACCTCAGAATTAACTGTCAGTGTCCAAAATATCACTACTAGGACACAAATAACATGGCAGTCTTAGTTTAATTTAATTGTACTTCAGTGGTTCCTGTGGTGGAGGGTTAAAGATACCTTTAAACAACGTGGATGAATAGTAAAGTCTAAAGGCATTAATATAAGGGTTTTAAAGTCTAAGGGTATTACTATAACTAAACTGTTAACAATACAAAAATACAATTTTTTATGTAATTTTTACAATTTGTTTAAAGAAAATGTTGATAGTATGGCCTCAGTGGTCCTCATGACAGATTGATGCTTGGTATCAGTTTTCAAACAGGTCAATCAACAGAGTAAAAAGTTTAAAAAAGAGTGAAAGAAATCAGGCAAAGTAAATTAAGGGAATTATTTAGAATGTCTCTGTTCCGCATGATGATTTCTCACACTTTTATTTGCTTTTTTCACACATTAATGGTTCCACCTGCTGGACACACTCAGTATTTGCAAAATAAAGTCCCTTTATTTAATTATCACAATTATCCAAACAGCTGTCAATATCAAACAAAAATAATATTTACTGTAATTTTAACATTTGACACTGTATTTCATTATTATCTGTTATTTATTATTATTATTATTTACAATCACACAGTCATTATATATCAAACTGACATAATATATAATATAACACAAATATAATAAAAATGTTAAAAATGTAAAACTTACAATTAGTACATTTGAAAATGTCATAAAAATATGATTTCTTCATTTATTATTTGTATGTTATTTCCATTTCGGATTGTGATTATTGGCTTTATCTATGTAGGTTTAGTGGAAATTGACCCGTATTTTTCTTATACACAATTCTCTGTTATTCATGTTATATATTTAAAAAAATAAACAAGTGCAACAATTGAGAGCAGCTCTAAGTTTGTGTCTTTATTTAATGTATATTTTTTTCTATTTCAAGGGGTGCAGCACAAAGCTCACCAAGGTATCTATCAGGGCTTGTTGGCCCCGCAGGAAGCTAAGGCCATGGGATATAAAAGCCACTCGTGCTAGCCTGCCAGACGCAAAGCTAGCTCAGGTGTTTATCATGGCTTGCTGGCCCCACAGGAAGCTAAGGACCTAAGTGGAGCGATGGAGAGGTCACTCACATCAGCCCGCCAGACGCAAAGCTGAAGAGAAAAAAAGAGTGACATGGAACTCTTTTCTTCAGCTTTATGAAGTGACCTGAAACAAAAACAGAAATCAGGTTTAATATCCAAATACATTACAACTGAAACAGCATGTTTTTTCCATGTCAACAATAGACAAACTATTAAAACTATTAAAATTTCACACGCTTTTATACCTTTAATTTCTGAATCCGTCATAGAGCTGCGAATTCTGTTTACATCTCATACAGAGCGCAGCTCAGACTTTATTCACAAAACAATCTCATATGTTGTAAAGTTAACTGATATTATTAATTAAATACATTTATTTTAAAACTAATTTTAAAAGTTATTGTAAAGTGTAAGAAAAAGAAAAAACTAAGTTATGAATAAAGCAGCTACATTCTTGTAGTTTATATAGTTGTTTAATGCACTATGAAACTAAAAAGACAACAGAACTACAATTTAAATATTTGTTTTTATTGTCTTCATCTTAATCTTGTTTTTGCTGCACATCCCAATCCAGCAGGAGGCAGAAGTGCACAATAAATACAAACAAAACCTACCAAAGTAAAGGTAAAACAATCATGTGTATTATGGCGCAGGGATAAGCCCTTCAGAATGAAACAGAGTGAATGATATTACACAACAATAATAGAAAACAAAATCTGCTTGTAGGTATAAAGTTCTTCACTGTGAACAGACAAAACGGCTGCAGCAATGGGTTTATTTAAAGTCTTAAATTCATTTTTTAAGGTAAATGCTGATTAGCGGCATTACAGATGGTCAGTGTTGGCATCAGTATTGGGTTCAAGGCATAAGTGATGAAAGACATTGTTAGAAAACTGACCCACACACCATAAATTAATGATGAAACATACACCTCATAATGCAAAACCCCACTGAACGATCCACATGCTTTAAAGAGGAATTTATGCATTGTATAGATAAACAACTCTTTAGCACAAATCTATAAATCTTAAGGTACACCTCACCCAAAAATAGAAATTATGCTATTATTTCTCACCTTCATGTCATACATACTTGATGTCATGTAAGTATGTATTCTGCAAAAATTAGCTTTAATGTCTGTGTCCTCACCTTCTAAGTCAAATTTTTGATAATCTGTAGTCTCTTAGCTTTCATTGCTTAGTCTAACATGTAATAATTCAATGAGCTCACATGATCCCATTCCATTGTCTTCAGTCACATGACTGGCACAGATTCCTTAAGGGCAAGAGATGGCAACATGTTCCAATATGGCAACAGAACACAACCAGACCTCCCAATTTTCAACCTTTTTCAAGCCATAAGTTTTAAGGTTGCCTCTTAAAAAAGTAGAAAAACAAACAAACAAACAAACAAACAAACAAAAATCAGTATGTAAATAAACAGCTGGTTTTACTTATAAATGTTTTCTTTGTGACAAATATCAATTTTATATCAAGCGGTTGTCAATTTTCTTATTTCTATCAGCTTGTTACAGGATATTCTGTATTTGTTATTTGCACACTTACTGTAAAACCGTGTTTTTAACTAGATAAACCTTAGCCAAATCAGCTCAAGCACATATAACTGAGTTGAGAAATTAGTTTAAATAACCCCTAAGGGACCAGATATACAGTAAGTAGCCAAACATGCGGTTAACACAGTAACACGCGGTTTACAGTAAATTCTTAGTTAAATAAACAGCAATAACAATACAGATCCACTGCCAAGACCTAACTGGTGCTGCCGTGTTGAGTGGCTTTATTGTGGTATATTACGTTTATTACTTTATAGACTTTTTTTTACGTTTATTACTTTTATTGTGGGATATTACGTGGGATATTACATATTTATTACTTTGTTTTTTAGAAGCCCCAACAAGTTTCAAAAATGCAAACTGTTTTTGGGATAACTAACTTTGTGTTAAGTAACTTCTGTTGTACTGGTTAAAATATTCAAACTTGTATGCATGAGTAGACAACTAAGATAAATCTGTGCTTCTAATGAAAATGTATATGTCAATACCTTTACAACAGCAATATGTAATAATGTAATTCAGGAGACTAAATGTATAATAAATAATTTTATATCACATCACTGTACTGTACGTGCTGCTCACCAACAACTGATGTATAAACAAGCTAAACGGCTGTCAGAGCTGTTTGACCTTTTCAGGTGTTTGGGTGTGTCTCATGCTGTCTCTCCTGTGCTCACTACAAGCATCATTTACAGTTGGAAGTTAGGAGAAGTTCTGAAGGACTGCAGGGTTAATTGTCCTAATCTGAGCAGCTCGACCTCTAAGAGACATCAAAAAAAGTTGATCAAAATGTGTATCCCAAAAAAACATGCACTTCCTGGCTGAAGAATGGTACTTGCTACATTTAGATTAGAGTAAGATTATATCAAATCCAAGGATTAACCAAATAAGATGAATGTAAATTATATCATCAATACAGATTCTTATTTAAACCCTAGTTAAACCCTGGTTTAGGACTGTTGTCCGTCTAAAAGATGCATATGCAATTAAGACAAACCAAACAAATAAAAACAATCCAAAAAGGTTTCAGGCTGGTTACACTAAAGCTCTAATTGTGATTCTTTGTACCAATAACTCTTTTAAACATCTAAATGCTACAGAATAGAGAAGCATCTACAAAAGAGAACTGAAGTTCTTATTCTGTTGTGCTGGTTAGAGGTCACATGTCTGATCACATCTGAACCCATTGAAATCTGTCTAGCATGGTGTGGTGTAGTATTTACTTAAACCACAATTCTCACTCCCACCAAAACAAGCAATTTTGTTATTTTAACGTTATTTGCATTTTTTTCCATGTCTAATTCATTTGTATATGTTTTAAATATGTTTACATTTGAGCTAGACTTGTCATTCACGATTTACCTTCCTCAAGCTAACTTTAATGTCACAACTTCTTAAAATGTTAAAATAAATATATATAAAGAGAGAGAGAGATAGAGAGAGCGAGAGAGAGAGAGAGAGAGAGAGAGAGACTAATAATATGGCTTGTATTGGCTTGCATAGGGACAAAATGGCTTCAATGCTTATGTTTATCACGAAGCTCTGTAGTCCAAGTTTAGGACTACAGAGTATGATTTGAGTTGACTAAAAAAGTCCATGATCTAGATTGGATGCAGTAGTATCACAACATTTAATGCTCATGATTAATCTTGATATGAAAGTGTGATGCTTTAACAAATGTTGTAAATGCATTGTTAATGTAAAGTTAGTAAATGTTAAATGTTTATTAAATGTAAAACATTAAATGTTTCTACCCATTGTGTGCTTGGAAAAAACATTTGTAAACATTTACTCTAAAGTCAAGAATTAAATATAAAATTTGACTGTAAATATTTGACTGCATAACCACCAGAAAAACTTTACATGATACATAAATTTACCTTTACATGAGTTTACATATATTCTAGTTTAACTGGGTGTGAGCCCTACTTAAATATTTATTTGCAAATGTTTTACATATTAAATGGACCCATTACACATATACGACTTATATGAGCATTGATACAGCACTGGATGAAGGCATGAATCAGTCTTGCTCACTGAGAGACTGTATATTAAAGAGACATACTTCATTAATATTGCTTTCGCTACAGTATATAAACAAAATGAGCTTAAATCACCTCCTCAGTGCTACAGTATATAAACCTCACACCACACCAGAGGTTGTGGTGTAATATAGTCAAGAGGATTTTGGGACAAAGGTAAGAGTTCTTGGGAGTGACAATTTTCTTCAAGTGAGAGCTGACGTCTTCAGTCCATCAAAATAATTTGTGACTGTCAAATATTTGCAAAGTATTTGCAAGTATTCAACACAACCATTTGAATACTTATTCCTGGTGTATCTTCTTTTAATTATTTCACCAACAGAATTAACATGTTGCATAATATACATACACATATTAATAATCCAAGTTATTAACCAGATATTATTCAGTTACTCAAAAATGCTTTAGTTTCATGTTAGATTGCCAAGAACATCCAGTTGTATTACTTAAATACAGAGATAATAATTCTGTTTCATTATGTTCTGTTATCACAGTTGACTCCTTAAATTATTTAAATTCTAAAGGAAAATATTTAATATTTAAATACCTGCTAGGCTTTGTAAAATCGGTGTATTGTAAAGCTTAAATGTTTTGGTTTTTTTATATGCATATAATGAAAAATAAATTTCATCAGATTAACTAGTCCAGGGTTCCCTGGAAACAAGAATCTAATTGTTTGGCTTCAACTGCTAATAGTTTTTTCTTTAAATCTAAAAAAACAGATATAACCACCTGCAAAACTTTGTGTACATACATGAGTTAAAGCCATCTGACTGTGAGCCCTACCTACTTATTATATTTGCATGTTTTTTTCATGTTTACGTGTAAACACATTACACATCACACTTGAAGGGTCACAAGGCTTATAAGCATCGTGTCTGCACTGATACAACACATCACTGTAGAGATGAAGACATCAATCATTCTACTGATTGTCCTTTGTGGACTGACTACAGCTTTAGTTAGAGATCATATCTATGTGAACATCCGGATGAACTGGACTGATGCTCAAAGTTACTGCAGGCAACATTATGAAGACCTGTCAACCATCACAAGTGAGGAAGAACAACAGAGGCTGTTAGCTTTACAAGGTGGATCAGTGACATTCACTTGGATTGGACTGCACACAGACATGACGAACCTTCAGAACTTTTTGTGGTCTGATGGAGATTCATTTTCCTTCTCTAAGTGGGAATTCCTGCAGCCCAATAATTATGGTGGAAAACAATATTGTATAGCCACAAATTACAAGTGGGGTGACGAGGACTGTGATTGGCTGTTTCCTTTTTACTGCTACAGGATCATCATTCTTATTAAAGAGAAGATGACATGGGAGGAAGCTCTGGAATACTGTAGGGAACACCACAATGATCTGTTCAGCTTGACATTTGAGGGACAACTGCAGTTACTAAAACGTGAGACAGTGGAATCCCAAACAGACAGTGTGTGGACAGGTCTGCGCTTCCAGGCTGGAGAATGGTTCTGGGTGAATGGAAAGCTTCTGCTGAATCAAGCCTCATTTCCAGCGTGTCCATTTCAGCACATTCGTTGTGGAGCTCGCGACACAAAAACTGATAAATGGGAGAACAGAGACTGTGGGAAGAAACTCAACTTTATATGCACCTGAATGGTACGTTAGCTGAAGCAGCAACGCAATACAATTAAAGAAAAGAGTAAATAAACGAATAATAGTAATTTACTAAACTTAAAACAAGTGTTTATAACATAAATGAAAGAATTGTTAATATTGTAAGAGGTTGGTTTATAACATCATGTTTTCTTTCCATGTTTAACATAACATCTTACTTTTTTAGGAGAGCTGGAGGTAACTGGACTGGGAAATCAATCTATCCAGGAATTTTGTTGTTGTTCAGATTGATTTATTGAAGAAACAGAGCAGTAGACCACATTTATGCATATCTTGGTTTGTTAGATCATTGGCAAGACAAATTAAGTGCTATAATGCATGTAATCTTAATGCATGTCTAATATATCTGCTTTTTATGTAGAATGTAGAATCATTTAAGTAAAGTTTTGCCAGCAAAGCGTGATGCAATCATATGCTAGCATGTATATTTTTGTTTTTGGATCTAAACTTAATAAACAATAAAAGTTCATCCAAATGTGAAAATGTTGTTGTCCTTTACTCACCCTTATACAGTTCTTAAGCAAAATATAAAATTAATATATATTACACAATAGCATGTTCCTAAATTTTAGATTCTAAAACATCTGTAATTTTAGGGGTCTCAGGCACTACCAGACCCTGTTTAGGGCTAACAACAACTAAGAAAAATAATTTACTCTGGAGTTGCTAAACAAGTACAGTTTAACTATGAGGAATACATTTCTTGGTATCATTTATATTTGAAAAGAGCTGCCAGGCTTCAGGTTTTCTGGTACTTTTATTTATTAACTTGTTAAATTTGGCAATCCAGTGGCATGGGTGAATGTATCTTGCATGTTCTGTCTTACCTTGGCTTTCAATAAAATTGGCTCTGTTTGTAATTTTAATCTGACTCCACTTTAAAAGAATTAAGGCTCTAATCTGATGACATAATCTTAAATTCTCAGACATGGACTTTGACATTGTTTATTAGGGTCACTTTCTCGCACTGGCCGATAAACACAAATCTCACAGTCACAAAGTTGTCAGTCTGGTCATAGTCAGAGGTTTAGGAGAGGAATGAGGGAGCTTCCTGATGAGGTGTGAGTGAGGTAACATTGGTGTATCCTCTGCAGTATTGTTTTTGTCTCTGCCTGCTGTCTATGCATTTTTCCATTGCATCCTAACAGGGTGGAGCTAAGACGCAAGGAAGCAAGGAATGGAAATGAGGATGCTGATTGCATCTGCTGTGTGCAGCAAAAACTTTGAAGTATTAGAAGAGTTATTAGATTACAAACCAAGCTAAATTTTCAAGCGAAATGCTTTACTTTTGCATTTATATGGTTTGGTTGACATTATGGCCACTAATATTATTATTTTGCTTTGTTTGCTCTTGTGTTTAGTTGGTTGTTTTTTAAATATTTTGTAGCCAGTTGTCCCAGGGTCATATATTCTTTCTGTAACTATTAACTGTAATCTAAACTTTCTTTACTTTTTAACTTTTTATAGCCCAATTTGAGCTTAAGAAACATAATTAACATAAGTTCAGTTGGGTGCAGTTAATTTTAATATGTTAAATTTAATAGTTTAAAATGTTTTCTTTTTTTGAGAGCTCAGCCAGCGACTTTAGAGACAAAAAACATTGTTTAAAGTCATCATGCAATTATTCAAGACAGACTAATAAAACAACAAGACAAGCATTTATAAAAAATGAAAAAGTCTAGCAATATAATAAAATAATGAAACAGCTGAAATAAACATTTAGAAGTTCAAAAGAATGCAGTGAAATGTTACAAGTTAAACCACTTAAATTACTTTTTGTCTTAATTTTTTTTTTTAAATCATTGCCAAATGTAGCTTACTTAGAACCAGTAGGATTCTTTTAACTTTTACATTCCAGCTGTACCTGAAAAAAAATAATAATGAAAAAAATATAATGACACTCCCAACAATTATCTAAATCAGATTCCAGTCAGATACACAAAATCAGATTTGGACTGACAGTCTGAATGTAGTCATATACTGCCCTCCTGATTCTCTTCTAAGATCTATCATGTCCTGATTAATTTCTGTCTAGGCTACAAACATAAAGACAGCTCTAGGGGGCGTTGTTGGGCTTTCATGTAACAATGACTCAATGAAGTAGTACAAGAACTTGACAATTTTGATGTTTATGACAAGAGCATGGTGTAAAATGTTATGTCAATATCATCAATGTCAATACGGTAACCATTTATATATATATCAATGAAGTAGTATATATACACACACACACACACACACACACACACACATACAGTATATAGTTATACAGTAAATTCATTTATTGGCTCATTAAACAGAACTAACAGAATTTTTGAAATACCTGTAAATGTATTAAAAACTATCACATTTACATACGTATTCAGGCTTCATTTTAAGTGTTTGACTGAGAGAATTCTTTCTTATGTGAAGTAGCATGAAAGTCGACTCAAAAGGATTTGTGACTGTCAGGTAGTTATTTTCATATATTTTAATTTATTTGCAAGTACCAAGCACAACATTTTGAGTATTCGAACCATCAACCAGTATTATCTTCTTGGTTTCCTTCCCTAAACTAACTGCAGTTTCATCATTGTGGTAATTTTTTACTTTATTTCTCTTGAGTATTGGGCTACACAGAATTAACATATTGCGTAGATAAAAATATTTATTATCTAAGCTATTAAGCGGATCTTATTCATTATGATTTATAAAAATGCTTTAGTATCATGTTAGATTGCTATGGGCATCCAGTTGTGTTTTTCAGTACATGCTAGGCTTCTAAGGTCTGTGTCTTGTAAAGTTCAGATGTTTTGCAAACTGATACATTTGCATTCCATGGGGAAAACAATTACAGATTGTTTTTACATTGTTTTAGTTTAATGTGACAATGCATGAAGTATTAAATTGTTACAATATAATTTTTTAAATATTACAAAAACAACATTTAGTACGTTGCGTGTTTTTCATGTAAATATGTTGTGGGACCTACCTACTTATATTATTTGCATGCTTATCACATGATCAACACATTACATATCACACTTGAAGTGTCACTTACAAGCAACGCGGCTGCACTGATACAACACATCACTGTAGAGATGAAGACATCAATCATTCTACCGATTGTCTTTTGTGGACTGACTACAGCTTTAGTTAGAGATCATATCTATGTGAACATCCTGAAGAACTGGACTGATGCTCTGAGTTACTGCAGAGAACATTATGAAGACCTGTCAACCATCACAAGTGAAGAAGAACATCAGATGCTGTTAGCTCTAAAAGGAGGATTAGTGTCACACAGTTGGATCGGTCTGTATAGGGACGAAACTAACTATACTAACTTTATGTGGTCTGACGGAGATTATTTTTCCTTCTCTGACTGGGAATACGGTCAGCCCAATTTTTGGGATCGAGGACAATACTGTATGGCCACAATGAAACAATGGGGTGACTATGAGTGTTATAAGAAATTTTCATTTTTTTGCCAAAAGACCATCGTTCTTATTAAAGAGAAGATGACATGGGAGGAAGCTCTGGAATACTGTAGGGAATACCACAATGATCTGTTCAGCTTGACATTTGAGGGACAACTGCAGTTACTAAAACGTGAGACAGTGGAATCCCAAACAGACAGTGTGTGGACAGGTCTGCGCTTCCAGGCTGGAGAATGGTTCTGGGTGAATGGAAAGCCTCTGCTGAATCAAGCCTCATTTCCAGTGTGTCCAGTTCAGCCCATTCGTTGTGGAGCTCGCGACACAAAAACTGACAAATGGGAGAACAGAGACTGTGGGGAGAAGCTCAACTTTGTATGCTACTAAGAAAGTTAGGTTTAAGCATGACAGTACATAAAGCAATAAGTGTCTGATAGTAATTTAGTTTCAACACTGAACAAAACATTAACATAAGTTACAAAGCCAAATATAAGAGCTTAAAATATGTTCCTATATTTCAGATCCTGTAATTTGAGGGGTCTCATCATATTTATATGATTTATGATTATCATATTTAGGGCATATAATTATGTCTGTGTGTCAAACCTACATAGTTACAACAATAACACCATACACAACAATAACACCATACACAACAATAACACCATACACAACAATAACACCATACACTGTTGTCTGTTGTGCACCTTTCTAAATATGTGACTATATAAATACTATCTAACTATCTGACTATCTAAATATGTTAAGTCTTGCCAGACCCTTATGAAATAAAATCGGTCTGATAGAGATTAATTTTGTTTTTGAAGCGGCAATACGGTGAGCTCAGTAATGCTAATGTAAATCAACACTGTCATCTCATTGGGCAGATGGTTTGATTTTCCATTTCATGCCATGTATTTCATCATTCATAGCAAGGAAAAGTTTTGGAACCTGACCGGAATATATGGCTATCCAATATATGGCTATTTTATAGGTTTGTTTAAGTAGGCTACATATATGCAAAATCTTAGGGGGAGCATTGGCGAGTTAGAGCATTGGCAAGTATCACTGGTAGAAAGAGATTAAGTGACATGATACATGTAATCTCATTGATCTTAATGTAAAATCAAGTAATACTAATGTCTAATATATTATTGATCCTTTAATGTAAAATCTGGAACTCTGTTTGCATTTCAGTGTGATGCAGTTATGTGCTTACCCATAGAACAAAAATCATAGATGAAATCTCTTTAACATCTTGACTATTTCTCCTAGGCAATGAGATTTAATGGAGAGCAAATGGAAACTTTTGCTTAAGTCTGCTGTGTCAGTTGATATTTCTCCTGAGAATTTCCCCTCAACCATCTCATAAATGTCTTTATTAGAGTATTTTTTATTTCATTATGATTATTTATGATTTCATTATAAACTCAAACTTTACTCATCAAATTTACTCAAATCTACCTTAATATTACAGTTCCCTACTCTGATACTTGTATTTTAATGTATTTTAACAATGTCTAAGATGAAGTTGATAATTAAAACAACTGATCTCTCCATCAAATCTCGTTTGCTATGAAAGAGCAACATCTGATAAAAAACATTTTCTGTGGGTACTGACATTAATATTGTTGTTAGTCCCTTTAAACACTCTATAAAATAAAGTTCACTCAAACATTTATATTTTGTTGTCTTTCATTCACCTGTATGCAGTTTCAAAGAGATTTAAAGAGATTAGTACACAACAATATGCTCCCAAGGTTCAGATGTTGTAAGCTATGTTGTGATTTTGTATTAAATAAGATGAGTTTACATCTTTTGTCCGTCTGTCTGAGAGATCAATATTTAAATCCCAGATTTATTGGTTATCTTGCAGGCGTGCTAAATCTGTCTTGTGCAGATTTACAACTCTTTAATCCTCTCTGATGTAAGTGAAGGAGCGTGAAGAAAGTAAAATACATGCAAACCTACCAAAGAAAACATTTTTCGTGTCGTGACACATATTCTCACTTTAACAACAGAAGCTGTGAGGAGGAGAAACACAATGTTTTTAAGGAGACTCAGCTATTGGTCCTGATTTCTTTTTAATTTACATGTTTCCCCTTAGCCAATTTATTTGTAAACATGTGCATTTTCTTTTGCGAACTGTCCTTGGATTTATTAACGTCACTTTATAGATAAAAATATTATACATTCAGCTCTACAAAATATAATTCAGCATAAAACTGAATGCAAAACAGCATATGGATAAAATGTCTCCTGGTTACTAGATAAAAATAAATTAAAATAAGCTTGTATATTTTAACTTGACTTTTAGGACAGTTTTTCTTTCTTTCTTTACTGTTTACTTTTCTCTTTTTTATTATTTCTTTCTTTATTCTTTCTTTATTTAATCTGGTATTACAAATATGCACTCTATACTACTAAAAACATTGAGGACAGACATAGATTATCCATCTAGAAATTGTTTTTAAGCCTTAAGCCTGAAGCCATGTTCTGAAATCTAGTTTCTAGGTATTTATTTGCTATTTAAATGACTTGTCAGATTCAGAAGTCTGATTTACATTATTGTCAAACAACTAGTACCTATGTGGAAATGTTTTGCAAACTTTTTTAAAGTTTTACTGTCTATCAGATTACGATTTATGATTTATGTTGCTAATATATAAACAAACAGACATAGCAAGAGACCTTCCTGCCCTGATTTGAGAAAAACAAAAATAAATTCTGAAATTTGAAATATACCTATATGTATTATTATACATTTATTATTATAAATTAAGTATTACCATACATTGATTGATTTACATTTATAAATCCACAAAGACCAGACCAATGATTCAGAGAAGGTATGAAGATAGAAAATTACACCCGTTTTCGTCCACTAGATGGCAGTATAACCATGATGGTTTTATTTTGTTTCACACAAGGCTACAAATATTTCCACCTTTAGACAAAACAAAGACCATATATAGTTCAGTTTACGGTGTTTGTTATGGTGTTCAGTCATTGTCCACAAGGGGGTGTTACTGACTACATTTCGCTCTTCCTATTCAACAAGCAGGAAGGTTCAACCAACCTGGACAAGGTTCAAACAACCTCAAACCACTACACACTAACTAGAACTAGTTAGACACATTCAGTAACGAAAGCAGGCAAACCAAGAAGAACATCTGTGAGATACAGGCAGAGAGAAGGAAAACCAGCAAAGAAATACAAAACGAAATGCTAAGAAACACTATACATGAAGGACACGTATGATCCAAGGAGTTAAAAATACAAGTTAAGAAATACAAGAACAGAGACGAACAGAGATGGTGAGAGATGTCATTGAGAAACTGTTTCCCACACAAAAGTTTACACACGTCTGAGAGACGATGTGTACAGCTCTTTTAGGACAGTAGTTTTAAAACACACTGTCTGATAAAAGATCTTTAATTATGGGCAGTGGTGTCTTACAGATCATCTGTAAACTGGCTGCTTGTGTTATTTTGCTCCTGCTTCATGTCAGTGGAAACACCAGTGGTGAGTATTAACTTAAGTGTGTCGTCAGTGGTATGTTGTTAAATGTGATTTTTATAGAGCACTATAAATCACTATACTGTGATTTTTGTTTGTTTGATAATAACATTTGATGAAGTTCTTGTTAACCCTGACATGAGAAATCTTGATGTCTTGATTTTGTCAAATGTGATAATGATGTGTGTATTATTATTATATACTGTATATTGTACATAACATGATACATTATGGTAGTACATGAAATCTAGTCTCTATTTTTATGTTTACATACATGTTATCTGTTTTTCTTTATTCTTTTAGAGTCTGAGCCCTTGTGCATCTTAACTATAAAAGTTCCTCGAAACACATCAGTTAGAGCTTCTGTTATGACAGAGTTGAAGATAAACTGTACTGTAAATATAGTCAAATGTCCCCAATGGTACCCAAACATCTCATGGTGCAAAATCTATGGAAATGACTGTAAAACATTAAATCAATCAAACTACATAGAAACTGAGTGGAAGGACATCAGACCGCATGGTGGGATTTCATTCCTGACTTTTTTAAACATCTCAATGGAGGATGCAGGTTTATACAGATGCGAAAAAGGTCAGATCTCTGTAAGTCACACTATTAATGTCACTGTCACAGGTGAGTTACATTATATTTAATTACAAAATTGAGATGTAAACATTGAGACTTTTTGTACTTAATAAACAGATATATTTGTTATATTTTCAGAAACTAATGAGAATACACAAAATCACAATCAAAGCAATACAAGTAAGGACAAAGATTACAACTTTTGCTGTGATCAATTACAACTTATTAATAGTAAGATGAACCTTCTAACCTCCTAAAATTATTTTGCTTTTAGATGAACAGAATAATAAATTAAAGGAGGATCAGTCATGGCCGTGGCCATATGTGTACATCTACAGTGGAATAGTGGGGCTTGTGGTCATAGTTATAGCTGTATCATTATTTATCATCAGATATCAATGTGAGTGGTTTAAACTGAACTGTTTGTGTCTCTAAACTGCACTGTTTGTCTCTTATGATGAGCCTATTCATTTTTTCATAGGGAGAAAATCGACAAGAAAAGAGATAACAACTAATGATAAGGTATTGCTTGTTTTAATTTTGTGTGGAGGTGTTTATAGTGTCTGTTGAAATGAGAAACTTAAATGCTCGATTTTCACTTCCACAGTTCATGGAAAGAAGTCGTCCGACCCCTCCCTCCCGTCCTCATCTCAGCATCCCTTCTCCCTCAGCCCAGCTCACCTCTACTGTTTCCGATGCCTGTAACACCTCACCTGTCAGAACTCACAGAGATCATCCATCAGCTGGTAGAGTCTCAGCCAATACCACACAATCAACAGGTTGTCAAAACAACGTCAGAAAAGAAGAAGAGGCGAGTCTTGTGTACGCTTCTTTAAATCACCAGGTTATGGGAAGACGGCCAAATCGAACAGTACAGCAAGAAACAGAGCCTTCAGAGTATGCTGCCATCCGATTCCGGTGATTCAGTCGTTTACTGAGATGTTTGAAGAATAAGTTCTCAGAAACACGTCTGTTTTTAAGGAATCACTATAAAGGATCACAAATCTGTGAACTTTTGGATGTCCATTTTTACCAGTTCATATGATGGTAGCTGGTTGCTAATATCTCATTGGTATACAGGGCATGCATTCAAATTTACAAAAAAAAATTGATAAAAGAAAAAAGATTATGGTTGTATTTTATTTTACAGTGCATGCATTTACAGTGTTCTTATCCCACAAAGTATTGAGTAGTATATGGTGACTACATAGACCTAACAGTTACTGTCACAATTACTGTAATTACTGTTAAGGCATACAGTACGTACACAGTACAAACAGTACATGTAGAACAGAACTCTACAATAAACTGCTACCAACATTATTGTGGAGAATAGTTTCGTGTATTCTGGCAGCCATAACATTTGTAGTAAACAACAAGTACATTCAACCATTTTTTCTCCAAGTTTTTAACATTTTAATAACTGATTCTAAAGCTATTCTAGATTAAAGATTCTATATTAAACCTATAAAGTGATTTTTATTATTTTATTTATTGTAGATCTATTGGTTTAAATATTAAAATGATTATACAATGATTATGCGTTGAGAATGCTTTGGAATTTCTATTTTGTTAGTAATTATCATGTTTCAGAAAATTCTGTGATTATTGTACATAAAAGATGTTGGGTTATAAATGTTATACTTTGAAAAGCTTTTTTTACTCCACAAGAGCTTCAGAAATTGAATAGAACAACAATTTAAAACATGTTTAAAATGTTATTTTAAAGGTTGATTTAAAAATGATTTAGGTTCTTACAAAACATTGTAAAAGACCATTTGTTTTAATGTTTGTATACCATTTTTTTAGTCTAGGTTGTATTTTGTAAGATGTCTATACTGAGTACAAACTGAGAAGCCCACAAGACCAAAATGTGCTTCCTGTATGAGAAGGGGGGAGACTGCAACTTACCAGATATGATGGTGGGATTATGTACCACCCACACTGAGTAAAACACACAACCTCCTACAGTTAATGTATTTAATGCTTATGAGTAACATACTCCTTTCTATTCATACTGTACAATGGTCACATGTGTAATGTTAGTAAGTTTATCCAATATTTTCCCATCACACCTGAAAGTTTACAAATGTGTGAATCATTGGCTGATACACACTGTGTTGGTGTATTTAGTGTCTTGACTGGTTTCACCTGAAAACTGTGGCTATGACTCAGTCCCTTAAAGGGAAGTTCCACAAATTCTTTATTTTAGTCTTTTACATGAGACGGTCAGCAAAAAGGGATTAAATTAATTTGTGTATATGTATATATAGTGTATATGAACATATAGTTTATGTCTATGTAATGTATAGTGTATTTTTTGCCATTGTCATTTGTGAATAATCTCTGACATATTAATTGATGTAATCGTTCAAGGTAAATCTATGAAACTAAAGAAATTGCGGAACAGTTGTGAATAACTTATCCTTAATTATATATTTCTATTTTGTAATTATATAAAACACCAACAAGGATGGCTTTAGTATCACTACGATGCAAAATATGTGTTTGCACATATTACACACAGACCCACGTTTTTTTCACTTCTGCTCATAGTAATCCCACAGAAAGCAAAAGTCTGCTCTCAGTTCCTGAGGGTCTTTTGCCAGTGAAGTTTTATGTCAGCTTCACTTCTGATTTTCAAATACAGCATTAACATAATGCATGTGTTTTACTGAAAACTGTTGTAGAATGAAGGGTACAATGACGGGTAGACTTGAACCTGCATCCCCGTAAGCTTTATTGTCCTTGTGTTAAAGGAAATGTCCACCCCAAAATGAAAATTTCCTGATAATTTACTCACCTCCATGTCATCCAAAATGTTTGTGTTTCTTTCTTCAGTCGAAAAGAAATTAAGGTTTTTGAGGAAAACATTCCAAGATTTTTTCCATTTAATGCAATTCAACGGGTTCATAATTTTGAAGGTCCAAAATAATGTTTCAATGAAGCTTCCAAAGGCTGCTCTTGACTCTTGCTGATGTTCAAGGGTCTTGTCTAGCAAAACGATTTTGTCATTTTGGGGAAAAATTTAAAATGTATATACTTTTTACCTAGAATCATTCGCCTTGGTCTGGCTCTGCAGTGTACGTCACTGAACTCATATATTGCACATTGCATGTTGTAAAAGCCATAAGGCAGACATAGGCGGAAGACAGTAGGAGACATGGCTGATAAACTTAACTTAAACTGTTCCACACTCTGGAGCTCAAGTCGTGGCACCTATTACACTGGTTGCCAGCTGCTATTAAAAAACCAAGCAGAACCACTCCAATATTTACAAGCATGGAGAAGGAGGAAGTTGATGTCTATGCTGAATGATACATATATGTATTTATCAGTTTGTTTTAAATGGTCCATTTATGTGTGTATCCTGGATGTCTAAATATTGCAATCTGCCTACATCCAGCGTGACCTTTCCAACATGATATCATAATGCCATCACAGAGTCAGACCAAAGGAAAACATTTGTAGTTAAAAAGTATAATTTTTTTCTTTTAAAAATGACTTGTTTTGCTTGACAAGATTTGTCGGTCGAGAGAAGCCATTTGAAGGTGCATGTTTTTAATTAAAAAAAGCCTCATAAAAATAAAGCCTCAAAGCCTTAAATAAGCCTCATTCAATAAAAGAGTTTCATTCCGGTTTGTAGAAAGATTAACAAGCTACTGTGCTGACAAGGAGAAAAAGCAAATAATTAAAAACTAAATTTTTTGCATGATAATCATTTCAGAGCTTTTGATAGCAGGAATGTTATGAATATTAAGAGTAGGGCAGGTGAAGTAACTGTGAAATGTTGTCAAACTTTCGTTCATTTCTTCCTTTATGAGTGGGTGGATAAAATCCACCTCTTATGCAAAAAATTTGTTTGCCTTTTAGTAAACAACGCAAACAAAAACAAAGTATCATGTGACCAACTATGTCATGCAGTATTAACAAAAAACACGTTTACTTTATTATTTTGGAAATTAAACTTTACGATACACAACATAAATAAGAAAATAATGGTGTCGGGGGATAGGGAATAGAAATTCCCATTTTATAATGGTTTTCAAATTGTGGTGCACCTCCCTCTAGTGGGAAAGACATAGTGTATGTATTGTTTTACTTTAATACAATAATAATTAGGTACCGACAATAACTCGGTATCTAAGGTCCAAAAGGTTTTCGCCTTTAGAAGTGTGTTTTCCCCTGATAAACTCAGTTCTTTTGATTACAGATCTCAAAACATGAAGAAAGCTAACAATAAAATTTTTATTTATTAACTTCTCTGTGGTTACACAATGACAGAGATGGGACTATAAGATAATAAAGGTTTCCTTGGATTCATATAGTTTTTAGGAATATGATTCAATACAGCATCTATTTAGAAACAAAACAAGGTTTTCTTATCTTAAATATACAGTCTATAATAAATTAGGTAGCCTGTTTAGTGTTGAAGGTGATGAAATGTTTTTATAGTGTAATACTGAATATCAGTTATATTAGAAGACATTGACTCATCGCTGTTTGGTCAGGGTGAGCATCTGAACAGCAGCAGTTTCTTACGTCTGTATTTCTGAAGAAAAAACAAAGAATTAGTGGATGTCTTGCGTCTAAGAGTCAACAATCTTATTTATTAATTAAGTTTAATGTGCCAATTTTCATTTCAATCCGTATCTATAGGTGAATGCTTTAACAAGTCCATAAATTCGATTGCAAAAGCTCATGTAGAGTTTAACATGACTCCCCCAATATTTTAGCTACTGATAGCTAATAAAAAGTCATACAGAGCCTATAGGCTTTATTGTATTTGCTATTTAGGACACAATATAAAATAAGGACTTCAGCTAGTACTTGAGTATTTACACTTTTTGGGTGGGGCTCTATGATCTAAGCACCAAATCTATCTGTTATTCCAGCTAAATCCTTTTCCTGTCTCCTATGAGATTTCATCACTACTGGAACGCCTACATTAACTACCTCTGTTGAGGTGGAAAAACATCACACTATTAGTAATTAGTGGTAAGGCATGTCTATCAGGCAAGTCTATCATCATATGCATCATTTGCCGTGTGGCACGTTCATAATTGTTCCATATTCTTTTCCCTTGGTTAACTGATGGATTCATTTTAACTAGTCTTTATAGTTCTGAGATATTTAAAGAAAGTATTTATATCTTTCTCCCTGCAAACTAATGACCTTAAATGAAATCTTATTCTACTCCTAGCACCCCTTTACTTGTCTACCACTGTTTAGGTCAAAACTTGTACACTTAGCAGGTTATAACAACTAGTCCTGCCCACATTTATGCCCCAGGTTGAGCCAAAGATCAACATTTTGAAAGTGCTACAGAACCAGAGTTTACACTCCTCTGGAAAATTAACTTGACTCTGCAAAATAAACAGGAAAAGGAGGTTTTATGGAATGCTTAAGGAACAGCTAAATTTATACCATGTGGCATTCATGTCTTACCTGGGCCTTTGCAAAAGTATGAAGCTCATTCTGCTCAGTCACTTGTGTTAGTCTTGTTTTGCACAAGACAGGAAGTTTGTAATACTAAGTGCACATATATTCTTGACTATGGAGAACCAGTTTATTAGCTTTAAAATCTATCATTTATAATGGGATCTTCAACCACCCCCCCAAAACACGCTCAGATACTATAATGTCTTAAATAATGACTTTCTGTTGCTGATGGCAACTTAAAAGCTATCAGTCATGATATAAGATGAGGTTGGAAGGGGTTCTTGCAAAAGACAGGAAGTGGTAACTCCTTAGACTTCCTGTGGTTCTGTAGATAAATGTGGCTCTGTCAAAACATACTTTGTCTTTGGCTTAAGTTGCACTAGATATTTTTGCTACTTTACTCATACATTTTGTCTGCATGTGACCATGGGAATTATAAGTGCTAATTTTAAATGTTGCCATACATTGAACTTCCAACCTCTGTTACGATAGATTTTAAGCTAGCAATTTCCTGAATTCTCTGAGAATAAAACAAAAAAGAGGACTGTACAAGAAATCATGTGATTCACCTTTGTTAGTTTTTTCTCCTGGGGCCTCTAGTGTAAAGTGTACAATAAGAAATGTGGTTGAAACAAATATAAAACAGCCTTTTCCTTTATAACCTCTCTGGTGACCTGCTGATTCTCAAAGAGGAAAACGACTAAAGCAGGAAGAAAGGCCTGGAAAAAATGACAGGTTGTGTGAAGAGAGGTTTGTGGGCCACTCTGACATCTTTCCGGTTCTTCATTCTATACGTTCTACATTCATCATCTCCTCTGCAAAAGGTTTCTGCGTGCTTACTTTTAGTTTTTACCCAGCCCAAAAAATAATATACATTTATATACAAACAATACAGATCAATATACAATCAATACATTTATTAATCATTCCAAATTTAACAGACCACTAGTCTAAGAGAAAAATAAACTGTAAACAGTTATTTGTAAAATAGTAAAAGTAATTTCTATCTATCTATATATATCTATATATATATCAGGATTAACATTTCACCCAATGATTATATACGAGTAAACAGCACTACAATCCACTACATTGTACATTAGCTGGTGTTATGTCTACAGAGTGCAGTTTTACTGTTTTTACTAAGAATGTATGTTTGCAATAGTGTAACGTATTTGTTTAGGTATTAAATCTATTTTAAGTCAACTGCTAAGAAATTATTGTGTATATGTACAGTATTTGTTGGGTCATTATTACAAAGCTATATGCTAGCTGACAAATGTGTATTTAGTAAATTATACGTTTAATGATTCAAAGTATGATTATCAAGGAGATTCTGTTTGTAAGGTTAAGGTAATTCAAACCATGTATTTATAACAGCTTTTTGGTTCCTACATTTGGTCCTAGATGTGGGTGGTAGATGGTGTGGCCTAGTGGTCTGAGCTGCTAACCAAAAGGCTGCATTTCAAATGAACAATTACCACTATACAAAGACAAGTAACTCTCTGTAACTGTAAGTTGCTTTGAATAAAAGCACAACCTAATAAACAAGTTACACTAAGAGCTGGATGAGGTGTGGTGAACCAAAGTGTGAAATAATACACAGGTAATTTTTGCACAACACGCATAGGAAAAACTTTCATCTAACAGTCCCACAGTGGCCTTTAACAATAAACAATCTAGAATGGCAGTACTGAAGACGTTGACTTGAAAGAGGAAGCTTGATTTTTACCCCACCACAGTCACCTGCAACTATTTAAGGTGTTTGTTTGCATCTTGCAAATGATTTTGAAGCTGTGTACATTTTAAAGTTTTTCTTACCCAGCATCAGAACGACGGGTCTAACCAGATACAACATTCTTTATGTCAAATGCCAAAAACTTTAAAAGCAAGTAATTTTGATAACATTTTACGATAGCTTGAATTTGTTAACATTGGATTTATACATTAGCATTTTTTATTTTTTGTTAGAATTGAACATTATTTATGATTATGATTCAACTAATAAAGTTGAATCTAATCATCTAATTATTTAAGTCTTGTATGAATGCAAATTGACAATAAACAATATTTATTATTGCTTTTAATAGTATGTAATAGTCATTATAAAATCTATTATTAACATCATCTTAGATTAATAAAGTCAGCATTTTTCTTTAATATGTTATTTCCTTAATGTTAATGAATTTAACTTTACCCCCAATCGTTTCTGTATCGATCCAGAGCAAATGTGCAAGTAATTTTTCTTGCATGATGATAGTTACATGCCTTCATCTTTATTTTGTCATGAATAGATCCAACAGCCTCTATTTTGTCTGTTGTATAATGTAGTATGCATGAAATAAATGGTATGTAAACTACTAGGGCAGTGTTGTTTCAATGCACATAATTTGCAATTCAAAGTATAAAATTAATGTCTTTAAAATGCCTTGAAATTATAATAGAAGACGTGTCTGCGATGCTACTGACCATATCAGCGAATTTAGCATCTCTTCAGGCAGATACACAGACATATAAGCAGCACAAGCACCACGCAGCAGGCCGAAATAAGAATGACATAGCCATTCTTAGCTGTAACATGAAAAACACACGTCAACCAAGACATAAATATTCTCTAAATGCAATAGGACATTTAAAACAATACAACAACAACAACACATCATTGAGAACATTTTGCTAATGCAGTTGCAGACAGCAAAAACATAAAAACCTAAAAAAAAATCTCAAATGTCAGATGCCATTTTACTTCACTATGTACTCACTTTTGTTTAGATTGACAAAGATGGCTGACCCAAGCCCTTGGTGAAGAACTTCACACTTTATAAGTTCATTGTCCAGTAATTCAGGCCGCAGTTGAATTGAACTGATTATCATTGTTGTGCCATCGCCTTGTTGGTAATATGATGTCACGGAAGGGCCCAGAGTTTTGTTATGACCTTCCACATTCCAAGAGATCTTTGCTGCAGGACGGGACACAGCTGTGCAGTTTGCCTCAACAATGCCTTGGGATACGATGATGTAACTGGCCACAGGTTTGGGTAGGACTGGAAAAATTACATTAAGTTGATGTATTTGTGTATTTGTATTGTTGATTGATGTGGATGTATAAGAAATACAAAGAGATAAGGAACAGAATAAGGAATTCTATGCATGTATAATTATATTTAATAATGCAAAAAATTGAATTTATAACTTTATTTTAAGCCAAGGTACCTATTTTCAATCTTTAGACTTTAAGCCGTAAACACAGCCCCACACACCTGAAAAGATACCTAGAATAAACCTCTCTTTCAGGCATTATCCTGGTGACTTCTGACAATAGATGCTTAGACGTTTTTTTGTTCAAAAGTTAAAATACTGAAAATGTGCGTTGAATAAATTAAACATGACCATATGTTCACCTAAGACACCAAAAGAACGTTGGAAGGGCCTTTGACATTTACTTCTGATAGCACTTGTTACCAGAACCTCTCTTAAAAGTGTCATTTTCTACTAAGTAAAAGTTTATTCAGATGAAGATTAAAGGTACTCGCACTACAGTCTGCTGTTATCTGTACAAAGGTGTTCCTGTCCGCACTGCTCTGAAAATAAGCCCACTTGTGTTTGCATTACAGCAGCACAAACGACTTATAAAAACATTATTGCTGTACCTTTGCTGTTATAAAATAAAATTAACATTTTATTCTCCCGAGCTCATGACTTTTCAAATTATATATTGGTTGTCAAAATACATTTTTATTTCTCGGTGAAAAAAAGTGTTTCCAGATGTTTAGAGATTATCTCAAAAGTTGATGTTTTTGTACCGAAAGAGCCATCATTCCAAACATCCATCTTCAGTGAGGAAAGCGTTTCTTTGTTAAGTGGTAGCTTAACTACGGGACAAAAGAAGACACTTGTGTTGTTATGCTGATGGAAAGCTGTCAGACGTAGGTCATGTCTGAGGCAGACTCCATCAAAGACACTCTGTGACATACGTCAGATAAAAGAGAAACAGTACAAACCATGTCAAGTAGAGGGAAGAGTTACTCAGTCTGATGCTAAGACTGTGTTAGCGGTTTTCCTTACAAGAGTCGGACTGTTTGAGAAATATCAACAGAGCAAAGCAGACACAGTGGAGCTCTGTTCTAGAGGAACAGCAATAGCACTGGCCCTCATCCCAAACTATCCCCTAAACTAAAGTCACAGCTGAGCATTAAAAACAGCATTAGCTTTAACTGATTGTTAGCTTTCTAACCAAAAAGTAGAATTCAGTTCAAAGTGGTACGTTTCCCATGTCTGAAAACTTTCCTGTGAATTCAAATCCACTTTAAAATATCTTTTTACACGATCATTTGTTTGTTCATCATGGTAGGGACTTTCCATTGACTTCTATTGATTTTATACTGCTCTAATGATATTTTATATCATCTAAACCCCTAAGATATTAAGTATGTTAATTAAGCCAGTTTTCTCTTAGGGACCATTGGGTCGTCCCCACAGTTTAAGTGATTTCAGATTTTACTAATTTTAATTTGGAGATTACAGTTCGTGGGCACAAATGAACCCAAACACACAAACACACTTTCTCTCTTCCTTTCCCACTTTCTCTTTCACATTCTTTCAAATACACCCACTCATGCAGAAACATTTTACAAACTTTGCAAGACCCGGAACACTGAAGACTAAAGGGGTCTGAGATCGGTGCGCTGCTGTTGAAACACCCTTACGGAAAAATTTACAGCATTTCACACATTGCGAACATGTGAAATGTTCCAAACCCACAAAAAAAAGAAAAAAAAAAATCACATGTGATTAAGTAAAAAGTACACATGTCATATTTATCTCCATTTTCCATAAATGAAACATGGTGGTAATTTTATAGTAACTTTATATAAAAACTACAGCCGCTTAATTTTATCACAGTTTCATTGTAACAGTTTCATTTGCACTTTATTTTACAGTACTTGCCCAACAAAGTACTGAGTAACGTAAGGTAACTACAAGGTTAGGTTAGGTTTAAGTTTAGGTTAAGGGCTGGAACCTACTTACCACACAGTTGTTGTATAGTAAACACACACAATGTACATTTACTGTACATTGTATATTTACACATATGGAACATTATTGTAAAATAAAGTTATATCCAGTTCTTTCCCTTCTCATTATGGAGGTTTGGACTTACCATACACAGACAGACAAGCTGTTGCGCTTTTAGTGCCATCGGGGTATGTGTGGAACTCGCAGGTGTAACATCCCTCATCTTCTGTCTGAGCTTGGTGAATGGTAAGTTGGGTTTGACCAAGGGATGGATTTAGAGTTACCCGGCCCTGGAAAGGTGTCTCAATGATGGGCCTGCCATTCTTGGAATAAGAAGCAACAGTGGTGGTATCCCCTTGCTCAGCTGTTTTTGTCCATAGAACCTGCTGGACTCGCTCATTGAGGACGTACTTGCATGAAAGGCTAACAGGCTTTCCACTCACAACTGTTATATTGCCCATCATCTCCACCTTTGCTGGAGAAAATACAATTAGAAAACACTGGGATTTAACTTCTTTAACCAAGTTGGCATTAAGACCAAGACCTGTTCCAACTTATGTTGACTATGGGAGTTACATATGGTTTGACTTTTTCATGGTCATAACACCTTATTTAACCTATCACAAACCCCATGTCAGTGTTTATCTTCTGTATTGTGGTTACCATGTCAGTTTGTTGTCAGTATTGTAAGTATGGTATATTGTGGTTCTTAACCACTTCCTGTTTGGCATCACAATTAATTGATAAACCTCGTCTTCAGTTGTCCTACAAGCAGAACTTGACAACTGCTGATCCATTCAACACGATACCATCTTATTATATGTATAGCACAGATATCCACAATAACTATAATGTGTCACCTCACCAATGACCAATTCAAATGTATAGTATAGTATAATGTATAGTATACAATAAAATATGAGGAGAAGTGGTCAGAAACACAAGTCTGAGCTTTTTTCAGAATGTTGAGAGGGGGTTTGACTCACCTGTTAATGAGAGACATGTCCTTCCTTTTTGCTGGCCGGATGGGTACACATCAAACAGACACTGGTAACAGCCCTCATTGGCTGGCCCAGCTTTAAGGATGGTAATGATGCTAGTGTGAGCATTCTGACCTGTGGTTTGTGCTGTTAACTCAACTCCATCCACTCTGGTGACCTGGTCATACTTTTCAGGCTGGTAGTGCAATATAGTCTTATTTGTCATATCCAACCACAGCACCTGTTTTAGAACCTCTCCGGTCTCCATGGTGATGTTACATCCTATCATGAATGGTAGCCCAGCCATTGCCTGCAGATGTAATGGTGAGATGACCTTTCCTAGGAAATATAAATGAACAAAATGACTGGAACAAATAACATTCCAGCATTTCTATAGACTAAAGAGTTCAGAAAAGAAGGTAAACAGGTACCTTGCAGTCCAGAGAGCAACATCAGTGTTGCCCAGACCAGCATGAACAAGGATGCCATAGTTCCACACATCATAGATCTGACTGCAAGATCACTGAAGTAAAAAGACAAGATGTATTACAACACAGATTCACGGAATCCTGCCAGTACCAGTCATGTGCATTACAAACATGTTACACAATAGAAGTGTTTATTGCTATGGGTAACCAAAGCAGGACCACCCATATTCACTGGGTGTGAAATATAAATGTGAGATATATCTATATGTGGGTCAAATATACAATTACAATGTCCAAGAATAAAAATATATTTATTGTATATTTAATTATATATTTATTCTCAGTATACTCACAACCACAGGTTTTAAAGCCAGAGAGATCATATGGTATCATTTTCATTACTTGACAGCCATTGTTTAGAAACAGCATATGATCTATGAGAGATTAAATTAAAGATTTAAGATACATTTTGACATTCTTTAAATAACCAGATTCTAGTTTACAGCTCTTGTTTAAATCAGACACCAAAGCCAACATTTTTCCTAGAAGTCTGTTTAAAGCCTCTTTTATAAGTGCATACGATTTATTGCACTATTTATGAGATTCCTAGGGACAGTCCAAATTCAACATTTTCAAGTTCTACGGAAGGGAAGACAACTTTTCTTTGCCACTGTGAATTTATGGCATAATATCTTTTATCACTAAACATCTGCATCCTGGGTTTGTCACCTTTCTGGGGTTTCTACAATATTGTGGGTATTAAAAATAACTTTTTGAGGAAATATCTGGACCTGCCCCTTGTACAACTATATACTTAAAATGATTTGTGGCTAAACTGTGCCAGGAAATCCACAAAGACTGTGGTGGTTATGTACAATTTTGGGGCTGCATAACAAATACTTCCAGGCAGCCACACGCCCCTGTTGACCTCAAATGAAAGACCAATGATTTGTTGAACCATTATGTGGTTTTTGTTGATTTTCTTTTGAGAAAATAAACTAGCTTCCATTGTCCCTCTCAATTTTCAGTTTATGATAATGATGATGATAATAATAATTATTATTATTGTTATCATTAGTCTTACTTGTAAACAACTTAATTTCTACCCATGGTACCATTATAGTAACATTCACAGCCATTATTAATCATTGTTGCATGTCTCGATTCATGCATTTATATAAGAATACAGCATTAACAAATATACAAATAAAAGCTTATTTGTTATGAGAATGTCAATTAATTAATGTTAAAAAAAACTTTCAATTTTGAAAGGTTGAAAATGTTCCCAATGCTTTTACAGCAGAACGTCAGTCAAAAAGTTTTGTAAAGGAACAATACTACTGTAAATTTTTAATAACAAGATAAATTTATATTAAGAACTGCACACATATGCAGCGACTAGAAGCTTTTTTAAGGCAAGTTCGTCAAATTAACTACATTAACACTTACCATTCAATTAATGGAAGTATGATGTATTAGCTAAATTTAGATTTTTATTTGTGTACCAATTTATCACAAAGTAAATTCAACACCTCAACGTTCCCTTTTCATTTAACAATTGTTTATAAACTAACTTTAAAATTATGCTTTTAAAAGAGACTTACCTTGCCATGCATGGCTGCGTTTCTTCGTTTTGTTGAAGCAAAGGTTTCGGCAAATCCAGAGCCTCGGAGTTATTCTTGCACGTGTGTGATTCGGGATACAAATGGAAGTGGAAGACGGGAAGTTGGACCAGCCTTTAGTGGGAAGCATAGCAATCAGTGTTTGGAAAGGCCTCCATTCAGTGTAACGTGTTGTAGCAATTGCTAGACCGAACATCTAGCGACATCTAGTGGTGTAAGTAAAAACATCCTCAAAGTTGACGTCGACAGAATATCTTAAATATTTAAACATTTTGGACGCATTTTGGTTAAACTCTTCTGCAATATTTTTTGAGTCAGTGGCCCACAAGTGTCAGATAAAGTGTACGTCTAATTGTTTCAATCCATTTAAAAAATTGACACTATGATGTTTTTACATCCCTTAATTCATTCCTTTATCAATTGATCATAATTTAGGTTATTCATTTGTGTTTTCAATCACATTATCAGAGAGCAAATTGTCACCGTTTTAAAGCTTTTAGGTTAAGATCAGTAGAAGAGTCGTTTTCAACTCCACAACACAGCAATTTTGTATGTGTCCCTTATTTAACACATCTGGTTCAAATCATCAGGTCATGAGCTAAAATGAGTGTGTCAGATAATTGAAAAATACAGAACTTGTTTTGCGGTCTTTTGCACTGCAGCTGAGATCCACCGCTTTAGAACAAGGTCAGTTTAATTAAGCAATATATTAGAATATATGATTTCTTTCTTTCTTTCTTTCTTTCTTTCTTTCTTTCTTTCAAAACTCATGTTTGGTCAGCACTATATAATAACGTTGCTTTTTTGCAAAGAAAACGTATCTATCCTTCAAACTGTATTTATCCAAAATCCAATTCCAATTCCAATTTTAGAGCAATCGAGGGTGTTTGGGGAAAATGAGAATACCAGTGGGATGTTGTATGTTTAACCACAAGGGGGCGCAAGTCTTTTCCAGCACATATATAACATGCTCAGGCAGCGGCGCCGGCCTTTTCAGCTGAGTCCGCCATTTAGGTCACAGCCAGCGCTGTATTCCTCCTGAAAGCCCCAAATCCAATCCGACAAAATGATCATCTACAAGGACATCATCACTGGTAAGAATGAGCCCTAACATAACGTAATATACTCAAATGTTATATTTTTATCGCCATTTTTGGTCCGGGATGTTGTGGACTTTTGTTAAAAGCCGGTGTTTCCCAATTCACTGCGGCCTAACTTTCGTGAAAGCTGTTAGCATAGCGGCTAATAACAGTGTAAAGTTGGGCAGAAATTTGTTTTATTGCCGTTATCATCAGGGTGTTTTACTTGCTTGGACTTTATCGAACAAATCCGAAAAAACAGATATATATTGTAAAAGGTTTTAGTTAAAATGTGGGGACAGTTAATGACGTGGTAACGGTTTAAGTTAAAACGCCGGTCGGTAAAAGTTGCGGTCTGTAACTGTTTAAACACGCATACTTTTCTAAAACACAGTTTACACGTGTTTTTGTGAATTACTTTGTGTTTAACGACCAAAAATTTTGTACATCCAAGTGGTTTTGTACATTGATTTCACAAACAGTTACGAAATGAGCGCCATGTAGGGCGTGTTGCTCCAGCAGGCCGGTTCAGTGTATTCGTCATTCATCTCTTTAACTGTGACTAATGCAGTTGAACACAAGCCAGATGTTGTCTAACTTTTACGTTTACAGGGGATGAGATGTTCTCCGACATCTACAAAATCAAAGAGTCTGAGAATGGGATGATGATTGAAGTCGAGGGAAAGGTATGGCTGTATTTCTTAAATGACATCTGCTTTTTAAATAAAGTCTGTGGGAGCAGCCCTGTAATAGACGTACAGTGATGACAATCTTAGGACACCTTTGGAGGTTATGACCAATGAAACTAAACTGTGTACTGAGTACGTCTTTGATGGGGCTGTAGTAATTGTTTATAGTAGTTTTTTTTGTTTGACTGCATATTTAATGTAAATTAAATGTTTATTTTGTATCTTGTTACTTAATGATGAATGTTACTTAAAACAGTCTATTGCAAAATTTCCCAAACGAACATTAATTTAAGGTTGAGAACCTAGGTTTTTTTTTTTTTAGATGAAGATTTAACTGATTAGACATTTGCCTGTATTAGCAGCAGTTGTTAAGACTGTTTTGTGCTTTGTGTGCATGTAGATGATCAGCAGGTCGGAGGGTGATATAGATGATGCACTGATTGGTGGAAATGCATCAGCAGAAGTTCAGGATGAGGGCTGTGAGTCTTCCCTTGTCAGTGGTGTGGATATTGTCCTCAACCACAAACTTCAAGAGACATCCTATGACAAGAAGTCTTACACAGCACACATCAAAGACTACATGAAGACGTAAGTATTTGTCATGAGTCACTTTAACAAACACAAAATCAATGTTGTAGGGGGAGTGATAAATCAATAGAAACCAAACACCTTGATGTTGAATCTTGCAACAGACTTTATGTAGTGTAAATATCATGACGTACATTTTAACTTTGGATATATGGACATATTGCTGTGGATTTCCCATAGTGTTTCAGTTTAATTTTTTGCATCATTGACAGCTCAGAGTCTTGTATTGTGACCACCTGGGTTTTAAAACGTAAAGATGCAAAATTAACAGTCCCTGCGCTTTCTGCCTGCACTAATAGTGGCATGTACGATTGAACTGGGGACAACAAGAGGTTTTCTTTCTTTGAGACTGTTGTTAACATTAAAAGTTCACAGTGCCATGAAAATTGTATTTCTGAACCTAATTGTACAATTTCTTTGACAGAGTGAAAGCCAAACTTCAGGAGACTGCACCTAACAGGGTAGACCCCTTCATGGCTAATGCACCAGCTGAGGTCAAGAAGATTCTAGGCAACATCAAGAACTATCAGGTAGGCTGTGGTAACTGATATGATAGTACTGCAAATGGACAGTTTGGTTGAGGACGCACAGTGATGACAAACTTAGGACACCTTTGGAGGCCAATACCCAATGAAACAAACTTAATGCTGAGTGTGTTCCTGTGGTTTGAACGTGTAGAATTTCAAATCTTCAGAAAGTGTACTCATTTAAAGTATTAAACTGTAGTATTAAGTAGGTATATAGGTTACAGCAACACTCTTTATGGCCTGTTAACAGATTCTCTTAAATCACACAGTTTTTCACTGGTGAGTCCATGAACCCAGACGGCATGGTTGGTCTCCTTGACTTCCGTGAGGATGGCGTCACACCATACATGCTTTTCTTCAAAGATGGTCTGGAAATCGAGAAATGTGTAAGTATGAATTTTTGCCTCTTTAGGTTTTGTTTACAAAGAATATTAAATGGATCATTTTAAAAAACGCTGGTGTTTAGGAAATACACATAGCATCCACTGATAGACCTGTTGCCACAATCCGTAGCCTCTGGGTTTGCACTAGGATGCGATAATAATCCTCCTTGTGTCTTCTGGTCATCAGAAAGGTGTCTGGAATTGACTGAATTAAGGAGAATATTAGCTTTTTTATGTCCTGCCTAATTTTAAAATGTTGTATAAGCATGACTGTATTTGCTTTTTTATCCAGTTTTTAAATATGATTTTCTTTTTCTCTCAGTAGTAAACTTCCCAAGCGTCTTAAGTATCCCTCCAACACTGGCCTCTGTTCTATGGATTGGACTCGTGGATTAAACCAGTCATTCCCCCTCATCCTTCCCGTCAGGACCAGAGGCTCTTTTAACTTCACGAGGCCACCGTTTTCATTTTTTTGATTGGCATATCTCCATTCACGCCGAGAAGACGTGGTGGTCCCTTCCTGAAAATAAAAACAGGACTTTTAGCAAGCCAAACCACAACATTAAAATGTTGTGGTAGAAACAATTATTTTGGGGTTTTCTTTTATTACATTGTCATGGAGGTGAAGCTGACTGCTGGCTTCTCATTTGCTCTGCATGTCGGCTTCTTGTTTCAGCAGATGTACAGATGTAATTCCTTGTCCCATTGAATCACAGGATTGTATAGGATTTCTTGGCATCATTTGTGAAAATAAATTCAAGCTGCTGGCTAATTAAAGTTGTTCCTTGTTTTATCTGTTCCCTGTGTTACACAAACTGTCTATATACATATAGTTGGTAAAAGCAAACAGTAGTTAAGGCTTTAATCTGTTTTAGGTCTGCAGAATAGTCATGTTTTGTCAGATATGGTAACCCGTATACAAAATGTGATCTATAATTAAACTTTCACTGGTGTGGAGTGAATGCACAAACCCAGAGGGGTGGGCACTGATCAAACCTGGGGAGCAATTGGGGTTAGGTGTCTTATAAGCCTGACTCACTAACCAGTACACCCCTAAAACGCAGGGGGTCAACCAGGAGGCCCATGCAGGATTCAGGCCTGCACAGGGAGACCCCAATGGATATCAAGCCCATCACAATACTCGGTTGGCCACACTACACATTTCTGGTAACAAGCCATACAGCCATTTACCAATCAGTATAAAGGACCAGAACTAAGTATTACTGAATGTCCAAACATTTAATTAAATGGTCACATTGGTGGTACATGTAAATGGTTTAACATTCTAGCCAGGCTTATGCATAATGTTATTCAAATTTAGCTGCATTTTTCTGCCTCCATTTGACTGTAACATAAGCACAGACTAAATAAGTAAATGAAAAAAAACTTTGATTCAATCAAAAGTGTCCACAAATACATTTTTAATATAAGCATACAATATGTAACTTGGGTATTTTGGTATTCAAAAGTAATGTTACTTAATGTACAATACCTACAACAACGACCCTCAAAAATATACCATCAGCAATGTTATTAAATCAAGGATTATGGTCCTGCAAGGCAACTGAGATATAAAAAAATACAAAGAGAATTTGATCAAATTAACACTTTATATGTACAATACAATGCAAAAGTGATTACAATATAGCTGCAAAAAGACACACACAGGCCCATCCCAGTTTAGTTTTATAGCTGTGGTTTTGGTCAGCATTGGGCCCCTGGTCAGAAGCTCTAGGGCCTGGTCCGTAATCTGCTGATGGCCACAATTTACTCATTTTACTCCAACTTCACCTATTTTCCCCTTACAACGTGATGTCTCAGTCATTCCTCATAGGAGTGTTCAGTTGGGCACAGAGATATTGAGGAATAAGGATAAAGCCTAAGTCCTACATAGAGGGGTTCAGTAAATTTGGAGTAAAATGTATATAGGTGTGTGCGTGTGTGCTTGTCAGAAACACTGTAGAAGGACAGAATGCCACCTAACAAGTCTAGATAAACTCCTATTTTGTTAAAGTGGGGTGAAGGTGTGGGTATATCAACACTCTTATTATTATGCCAAAAACTATACACTGTCTCTCGACTGTACAGACACCAGGATTTTCCACAGAGTCCAAACCTACAGTCACTTCCTCCTGTCCTGCTTATTCCCTTATATAATATGGCTATATTTGCCCACTTGTCTTTGGTCCATTCAGCCTCCCAGTAACAGCGTCCAGACAGACTCTCTTGAGACAAAACCTGCTCATATTCCTGAAATCTCTCCGGCTGATCAGAGCATGGCTTCCTCTCATTCACATGTGTCACCTTTTTGTTTTCCTCAGACAGAACAAGATGAGCGTGTGCTGTGTTCGGATCCAGTGTGAGATTACAGGAATCTGCAGACAAGGACAGAGATAAAAACTTCAGTAATTACTGTGTGAGGTGTCCAGACTTTTTACTGGATTACTTGGCAACTGTTACATTGTTCACTTAATATGTGCGTCAATCACATTTTGTGTAATAGGGATGTATTAGTAAATAAGGGGATACTAAACAGTATAGCATTTTAATTTCTAAAACGAACATGACATACATTTTTGTAGTCCTGGTGTCATTGTAAATTCTTCATTATGGTCCGTCCTAAAGAAAGCAAAACAACACAAGTGATAGTAAACTCCAATTTTCAGACAGTATTTTCTAAATTGGCTTTGCAGTATTCATTGGAAGAGACCATATTATACTGCTATATGCCAAGCAAAATAAATAACTATTTTTTGTAAAACAAACTGATACAGAGATTAAATAAGACAAAAATGCAGCACAAAGTAATGTTTTTGTTAGTTACGTCTTTTTACAAACATAGTATTTCACATACACAGCTGGCCAAAACGCAACCTTTAAAATAGAAATACCCTGACAAAAATAAGTTATTACAATAAGTAATAACTAATATAAGTAATATAATAAGTAATAAGTTATTATAATAAGTTATTGCTATTAGAATGCTTAATTTACTTCCAGTGTACTTATTCACATCTCACTTGTTTTTAAGTATATTTAAACAGATATTTAAACAGCCTTTTAACAATTAAGGTGATAATTAAAAATAATGTAACAGTATGAAATACAGTATATACACCATAGACGTGAACATCTTATCTGAGAGCTAGTTTGAAAGTTTTGATTTTAATTGACAAGGCTTGATCTAAGTTGCTATTGGTATTACTTGAGTATCTCCAGTCTGCAGTTTGGATCCTCCAGTCTAGCAGAGAGAAGCTTCACTCCTGAGGCTCCTGGGTAATTGTAACTCAGATCCAACTCTTTCAGACAGGAGGATTTTAAACTCAGAGCTGAATCCAAATAAGTACAACCTATCTCTGTCACTAAACAGCCCGATAACCTGTAAAGAGAAAAATGGATATGAGACGAGGCTCTTTTTGGTGTGTTCATTATGAATAAAAAAGGAAATATTTAAATTAATTGTAATTTAGTTGTGCTTGCTATCTATACTATTTAACATTCTTCTACTGTTTGAGCTATGGACATGAATGATAGCTCAAATCTGGCTTTTTGTGAAGTGTCCATGCATTAAAAACCATGTTAGCATAAGTAATTCAATAAAATATGCATATCTGTTTTACACAGATTACTAATTTTACATTACTAATTATTTTATTTAACTTTTACATTGCATTTGGCAGAGGCTTTATCTAAAGCTATTTACAGACCATTCAAGGTATATATTCTATCAGTATGTGTGTTTCCTCAAATCGAAATTTTGCACAGCTTATGCAATAGTCCACCAATTGTTAAATAACACCAGCAACATTCTGATGTCTGAAGTAATTAATAAATATAACCACACACACAGGCTGACCAGAAATAATACCCTGACAGACAGGATTAGTATCTATCTAACCTTCATCTCTTTATTCCAGATCACCCAAAGTCAGTTTAAACAAGCATCACAGATGATGAGTATGAATAATTACTCATCATCATAGGTTCCGCACGTACTGTACATACCCTAGTATCTCCAGTTTGCAGTTTGGACTCTTTAGTCCAGTAGAAAGCAGCTTTATTCCTGAATCCCACAGGTCATTGTTACTCAAATCTAGCTCTTTCAGACTGGAATGTGATGATTGCAGAGCTGAGGCCAAAATTTCACATGACCGTTCACTGAGATTGCAGTTAGCGAGCCTAAAAGAATAAGTTAGACTTTCAGTGAGATTGGTGTACAAATAATATTTTGTTATTTTTAATGTTCATATTTAAGATGAGGTTACTGCGTACCACTGTGTACTCGAAAAAACGCTTCATCTAGTATTTATGAACAACAGTTTCACCAGCCCATTTAGTTCTGACAGATATGATAGTAAACAAATTTGGCTAGCTCAGGCTGAGAGGCAACTTAAACTGAGTTAACCTGACTTTTTACTTTCTGAATATTAAATATAATAAATATGAACTATGTAGTTTTTATAAACAATATAAGTCTCATTATCTTGTGATGGTGGGTTTGAGTTGTTTATACACAACTTTATACAAGCAGCGCAATGCTAGAAAATGCTGTTAAATTGTCATGTATTAGAAATAAACACTCACAGAGCCTTTTGGCAATTCATCACAGCTGGTATCAGTCTCAGTCTACCTTCCTCTGTTGTGTTGTATTTCTTGAGATCCAGGACATCCAGCTTCTCCTCTGACATCTGAAGCATGTAGGCTATTGCTGAGCAGTGTGGAGCAGAGAGTTTAGTTTTTGAGTGTTCATCTGATTTCATAAACTCCTGGATTTCTCTGCACAGAGTCTGGTCATTCAGTTCAAGCAGACAGAGAAACAGATTTAGGGACCTATCAGCTGAAAGACAACTTCCATCTTTGATTTTATCCTTGATATACATGATACTTGTCTTAATGCTTTCTGCGCTGTCCACTGTGTTTGTCAGCAGACCCTGTAAAAGTCTCTGATTGGACTCAAGTGAGATACCAAGAAGGAATCTAAGAAAAAGGTCCATGTGCCCATTTTTGTGTTGCAATGCCGTATTTATTGCTCCTTTATGCAAATTATGAAGTAAATAAAAAACTTTCACATCCTCAGCAGTATCAGCTTCGTAGCAGTAAAAGACATAAAATGCGGCAAGAAATTCCTGAAAGCTCAGATGAATGAAAGAATAGACTTTCCTCTGACAAATCACAGATTTCTCCTGAAAGATCTCAGTGCAGATCCCAGAAAACACTGAGGCCTCCAAGAACTCTATGCCGCACTCTCTCAGGTCCTCCTCATAGAACATGACATTGCCCTTCATCAGCTGTTTAAAAGCAAGTTCAGCAAGCTTCAAAATCACTTCTCTGTTTGAATGCAAGAGCTTTTTTGGATCCCTCTCATCATATTTCTGGTTCTTTATATTTATCTGAATGAGCAGGAAGTTTATGTACATTTCTGTCAGTGTTTTTGGGACATCTGAGCTGTTTTTTTGGAGGACGTTTTGAAGCACAGTGGCTGAGATCCAGCAGAACACTGGTATGTGGCACATGACATGGAGGCTCCTGCATGTTTTAATGTGTGAAATGATTTTGGTGGCTTGACACTCATCACTGATTTTCTTCTTGAAATATTCCTCCTTTTGAGAGTCATTGAATCCTTGAATTTCTGTCATACGGTTAATGTATTTAGAGGGGATCTGATTGGCAGCTGATGGTCTGGAGGTTATCCAGATGAGAGCAGAGTGGAGAAGCTTTCCTTTAATGAGGCTTGTCAGTAACCCACCCACCGATGATGTCTGAGTCACATCAGAAACTTGCTTACTCTCTGAAAACATCAGAGTAATTCTACTCTCATCCAAACCATCAAAGATTAAAACAACATTGCACTTTTCATATATCTCGGGGTCAGAATCTTGAAGTTCTGGGTGAAAGTCAAGCAGAAGTTTGTGAAGGCTGTACTGACCATCTTTAATCAGGTTCAGCTCTCGAAACTGAAGCATAAACACAAAATCTACATCATTATTTGCTTTTCCCTCAGCCCAATCTAAAATAAACTTCTGCACAGAAACTGTCTTTCCAATTCCAGCAATACCTTTAGTAAAAACAGTCTTTATTTTGTCTTTTTGCTCCTCTCTATGTTTGTCACTTCCGGGGTTGGGCAAGGGATTAAAAATGCCATTGCAGCTGATTGCTGTGCCTTGTAATTTTTGCATTTTCTCCATCTGTATAACCTCATGTTCTTCATTCACCCCTTCACTCTCTTCTTCTATGATGTAGAGCTGTGTGTAAACACTGTTCAGAAGGGTTTCGTTCTCTTGCATTCTGATGCCCTCAAATATACTCTCATACCTTTTCTTTACAGAAGCCTTATATCTGTTTTTCACTGCTTGCAGGGCATCATCTACTGGCTTGAGGGAATCCTGCTGCAGGTCTCCAGTCATTCTCACAGGTGGTTTTGTTTTCAGGGATGGTTCTGTGTAGTGCTGCCTTGTGTGGACGTCAAAATGGGAGGCAGTGCAGGTCAGAATGAATTTTATGACTCTGAGCTTTCTTGCATAGCAGACATCACAGACCACATTAGCTGCGGGTGATAAAGACTGGATTTCAGATGACCCTTCTCAACCCTACAGAGACACAATTATGGTTTCAATTATGGTTTGTAAAAAATTACTGACATCAGAACATATTAGTAACAATGATGCTCAAATGGCACTGTGGCCACTAAGTGAAAGTGCATTCATTTTAAGTAATTAAGCAATGCAGAGTTTATTATTCCTCTTGCCCCACAATTACCGTTTACAGTAGCAAGTTGGCATAACAAATGTTTTATCTGCAGCACTGATGAAATACATCACCAGGTAAGTCCTTTTGACTGTTTTTACTCCAGTTCCAATACAGCCATTTTTCATCACCATTGTCTTTCTATTTACTTTCTACTAAAACCCTCAAACAAACATTTACGCTTCTGTGACTGCACACAGATGAGGCTTGGGCTGTTCAGAGCCATTGAAAGAGAAATCTCTTTTTACAGTCTTGGGACTGTTTCAATTTATGCAATTTCTGATTGCATAATTCTAACACTACCCGTTGTTGCCAAGCCCACAGTTTTCCCACAGAATTTGGCTACTTTTAAACTATTGCCGCAGATTTCCTTTTTTTCCGCTGCTTAAAGGTTTGACACATTACATTGATTATATTTGACTGAAATACTATTAAAATATTTTACTCTACTGTGTATAGAGTTCTTTTTATTATTTTATTTTAGGTATGGGAGGGGCATAATTTGAGTTTTGGTGTTTGGGCTATGGTAATTTTTTTAAACAGACCTGGCAACCCTGCACACTATACGTTTGGTACCGCATTCACTGCAAGGTTAACCCTATATGCTATATACAATATTTTTTTTCAGCACATAAATAATCAATATAATATTTTGGTCTCGTTTAATTGTTGTTTTTGTCAACTCTGATTATGTTTGCCACATTTACGCAGAAATATAGAAAACCGTCAACAGGTAGCAATTCACAAGCTGTATGTATGTATTTATCGTTCATCATTGCATAACAATAGCATTTTAAGTTATAAAATACATTGGTTTGACAATTTCCTAAATTAAACTCTCCATTGAACAACACAAGTCATAAAAGCAGTAAAGGAAGTGGTCTATAACCGACAAATGGTTGACGCTGGAAAATCACGTAAATAAATCACAAATAAATGTATATTGTTATGTTAAATTTTTAAAAATAATCTTACCCTGTGGCTACGAATGCTTATAGTTTAATATAGAATACATATCTTTGCACTTTATTTTAAATCCTTTATATGAGCTCGGGCTTTTACTTTCGGTTTTAATTTATCCTGGCTGTTTATTAAGACTATTTCAGACTACGATCAAATTTAACTTACCTTCACCCTAAACTCTGAGCAACCGCACAGTAAACTTGAAGTAAATTAAATAATAAAAATGCAGCAGTTTACACTATAAAGATCTTAAAGACACGGAAGAGTTCAGAAGTCCGCTAGCAGGAAGCAGGAACCTGTCTATGGCAACCGCAACTTCATGTATGTAATTTAATAAAAGTTCTTTAAAAAGAAGTAGCCTAATTCAAAATATGAATAACCCACATAAACAACAAAAAGTAAACTAGGATAAAGAAGAAAATTAACGATATGTCTTTAATATTCGTAAACATAACGGAATTCATAAAAACGTTAAAAATGTTTTCTTAAACAATTAAAATAATTTGAGCTAGTAAAGAAATTGTAGTAAAGTGTATAACTAAAGCTGATAATCTTCACCATTGTCTCCTGTAAAATGCCCCTGTGAGGCATATATGTACACATACACACAAAGTACACAAATAAGCCATCAGAAATCCTAAGGTTGCCCATCAGTGTCTCTAAATTCACTGTCCTCCAAAAGTTCCTTTTGTAACTGTAATATTTTTAAAGCATCTTTCACATATAACATGCAGGTCAATGTTTATCACTGGTCAGCATAAAACATGAAAAAGAACATATAATTTCAACAAAAAAAAAAGAGTATACAATAAATATGAAACATGATGCAGTAATTTTTGTCTGGCATGTAAGATTATTTCAGACTTCTGTCATAGTGTTCCCATGACAATCTTTAATTAACCTTAATATTGCATGAAATTTTAACTCAAATGGCAGGCAAATACTCCTCAGTGAACCATTGTGCATGCCAAATTTTAGTTCAGTACAGGTGTCAGTAAAATAACTATTAGATATCAGCAATTTAGAATTGTGAATAGATATGTATGATCATGAAAAATTGTCCTTGTTGGACTCATTAAAACCTAAAGTAACTGATTTTATATGTAATTATAGGAAATTACAAGCATTTTGTAAGCACTTATAGTGATGTTACAAAATAGTGGTGGTTTGTATACCCATGCAAAACTTTTCTATCCTCTGAGAATATTTTACATTCTCTTACAAAATCTGTTGTGAGTTCAGGTTTTGCAATGGAATGGAAAGTATTTTATGTGAAGGTACTGAAAAGCAGATTTAATCAATATGTAACAGCAAAAAATTGTGTGTAATAAGCAAAAAAATATTCTGCAATTCTGCATCTTCTACATTACAGTACATTACAGTAATTTCTACATTACAATGTTGACAGTCAGAAATGTATAAAGATGATATTTATATAAATGTCTATATGAAAGTCAGTTGGTGCATTAAAACCAAGTAAAAATAAATAAATAAATAAAATCAATTCTGTAATGCAGTCTATATTTCTGGACCTGTAGGCACTCTAAATTTCATGCCACAGTTTGTCTTTGCAAGTCTTAGGTAGTCTATTATAAAGGGCATTACAATAATCAAAAAGAAAAAATGAAAGCAAAGTGAAAAGATTATTATTGTCAAATTTGCATTTGCTAAAAGTTTATAAAAAAGGTTATTAATACAAACCATGTTTGGAAAACATCTCACAGTGAATTCAAGGTATACATTTTACCAGTACTTGCATTCCCTGGGATCGAACCCACAACCTTTGCGCTGCTAACAGGAACACTTTTTCCCAAAGAAACAACAAGCCTTGTCTACTAGACAGATCTTAAAATATACCACTACTTCAAAATCTACTGCAAATCTCACCCATACAATTG